>JAAWXA010000018.1:9551398-9746398 GCA_038090715.1 Florisuga fusca
GGAATGAAAATGCTGCCTATGCCCTAGTGGCAGGCAGCATTAATTCCATACTACATACCTTAATTCAGCTCTCTGAACTAGAGGGTCTTACTACACTTGAGCTGCACATCAGAATTAAATGAATGTCCGATAATCAACCGGAACCCTAAGCAAGGTTGACAACTTCTGGAAAATAAAATGCAATTTTCTGTGCTATCAGTTACATGTTCCTCCCCTCCCCCCAGCCAAAATGTCTCTAAGACTTGCGTGACTTTGGATGAAGGGATTGGGCAGGTGTGTCTGAAGTGCAATTTTCTTACTGAGGTGAGTGATAGCATGCCCATTATCCCACAGGGTACATTAGCTCCCTGCTGAGTTTTGTTTATGTAATTAGTTTCTTCAGGGATTGGACAACAGCACTATTGAGCTGCCATGAACACCATCTGAAATCAGCTATAAAATTAAATGTAGCCTCATGAGGGGCTATAACGAAGCCCCAGGGGACAGCAATGTTCCTGCTCACTCAAATCCCACAACCCCTTACAGCACAATCTGGACAAGGAAACCATGCAGCATCAAGATGACAGCTGCTGCTTTAGAGAGAAAATCCATCTCCTTTACCAAAGAATAAAGGAAATAACTGAATTTGTAAGTTGATGAAGGCAAAGCAATGCTACCAGAAGTTGCTCCAATGTTCTATCCTGTGAAAGGGCTACTTGCTACCTAGCTTCTTCCTCTTCAACTGTCACCTTCCCCTTTACCCTACAAAGATTGGTTTAGCATGGCATCAGCTGATGTATGGACAGAAACACTTTGTGTTTGCTCTTATACTGGTGCAGACACTAATCCAAGCAACAGAAGACTGCCCTTAGATGCCTCAGTGATGTAGTGCACCTTTCAAGACCGATGCCTCTTCAAGAAAAATATAGTATCTTAATGGCAGGGGCACTCAAGTTATAATCACTTGATGGCTGTGCAGTATAGAAAACAATTGTTAGCTATATAAGGCCAGCAGTGGGGTAGGAGCAGGCACTTCCTAGGGAAGAGTTTTTACTCTAGAAATTTTAAAGCAGTATATTATTTTCTTCAGGTTGCTGAAATAGCTGAGGAAGACAGCTCTACTTTGGTTCTAGCTCTCCATCCAGAGCACCAGCACTGCTGTTTGTATATTGATTGTTCATGATAGCCACATGACTGGAGGAAGGTAAATTGTTTGGTAGCTTGTTTTCCTTTTAAACTAACATTTTTATTATTTTTTTTTTAAACAATTCAATACAGCATTACAAGCAAAAAAAAGTCTTTTTACACAGAGTGCTCTTTTTTTGAAGTATACAAAACAAACCTCTGCATGACCGGATCATGGAAATATCCCAGAAAAGTACAAAGCCAAAAATCACAAGAGACTAAAATGTTACTTTAAGTGCTTCTTTAAGATTGTGCCCCAGGTTGTCCCATCCCAAGCCCTGCACACTGAGCCATTATTTTGGCCCCTGCAATTAGATTCCAGTGCTCTGCAGTTGGGCAGACTGTGACACGTTGAATTCACTCTGGTTCCAAGTTCACTCCTTTTGATTTCCACATCAGATCAGGAAAACCTAATTTTGCAACAGTAGAAAGTTTCACAGGAACAGCAAGACTAGATTGCTTTATGAAGTTACATAGGTCTTGTATCACAGAAGTTTCTGATGTCACATCAACCTTGATTCACCTGCAGAGATTTGACCTGACTGCCAGAAGGTCCAGTTGCCCAGTAGGAAGTAACTCACGCATTCACCAACTTCCTGGCCATGCTACATTAGAGATCCCGGAGCCAAATTTGACCTTCAAATACCTTCAAGCACCTTACTCCCACTTAAACCATCAACGTGGTGCAACACAGGGACCTGCACTAAAAACACACTGAATTTTTAGACTAGGAAGATTCACTGAATAACTCTAAATTACACTGCAATCTCCATTCTGCTAGCACAACTAAGCTTTTTTAAATTACTGAAGAAAATTCTGTTTAAGCTACACCTACTCTAAAGTACTTCATTGCTTTCACAGCCACAACAGAAAAAGTACAAACAGCAGATATTAAGCTTACTGAAGGCTTAGCTGTTGAAAATAATGCTGCCATTTTTCCTCTAAGCACAAAAAGAGGCAGACTTGATATTTAACTACTTCCCTAAGTGGTATACAATGAGAAAGAAGTATTGTTGCAGGATGAGGACTCATTGTAATCATTTAGATCATTTCAGCATTTGCTTCAGGTACAGTTACCTCAATTTCTTTTCATACAAAAAAGGAACTTTGTTAGCTGTTTGTATCCTCTGATGAGATTTACTTCTACAATGGTACACAGCCCTAGAAGGTTACCAAATATACTTTAAAAGTAGCTTACTGTTGATCTGTCAGAGAGGTTGCCTTGTCTTATGTATTCTATCGCAGCCTCGATTGATGTCAGACAGTATCCCAACTCATCCTTCACTGAACAGCAAAGCCTGAAGTTCTTTATGTAACTCAAGTTGGCCATCCTAAAATAAAAAGTTAGCCATGAAACACTGAAAATTACACCAGTATGACATATCTTAATATTGCAACTCATCTTAGGCAATCCAGGCAGACAATAGGTATGGATTAAGAAAAAGCTTCTAGACAGACTGTTAGGCTAGCACTACCATGGGTTTTCTGAGCTTTGTAGATGAACAAGAACTCTACTTACATCTAATTAGTAACTTTACATTGAATAGCTGAGATCAGGAATATGAAGGACAGGATAGAGAACAATGGAATACTGTTTTGCATGTGTGACAGCTACAGATTAAAGGAAAAATGCTTATATTTGATATGTGGGATATAGCACCACTAAAATTCAGTTCAGGTGCAGGTTTAAATATATTTTTACTGGTTAGAAGCAGAGATAAACAATGGCATAGGCTAGCAGTAAGTAATTAAACATTCAAATCCAGTTTTTCTATATGAAATGCATCAAATACCTAGAAGCTGTATAAAGGTTTCACAGCTCCAAACAAAGATGAAGAAGGACCAGTGGGGAAGTCTGTACGGAGATGCAGATTCAGTATAGATACATCTTTCCAGTACCAGTTTCCCAGGCTGGGAAACAAAACAGCAAAGACACAGTACTACACTGGTAGCACATCTTTGCTGTTTGTCCTACTAAAAATAGCTTTCTGTATTAGATCAGCCTCACTTTCACTTATTACTGTGTGTTCAGACATCTGCCCCTACAGCAATGTTGCTTATAAGGTGATATGATAGAGGTCTGTGTAGTCAAAATGGTTACATACCAGTTTGGTATTTCTGTTTTTACAAGTAAATACAGCAAAACAGAGAGCAGATCATCAGCACACATGGTTTCCACATTAACTAGAAACAAACAAAAAAAAAAGAATTTCTCATGTTAGTCCTGTCACAGTTCAAACCAAGAGCAATATATATAAATGGAGACTAAATAAAAGACCAAGGACAAACCCTACTATTAGAGAATGCATTAAGTAACCATGGCAGCCCTCAATCTCCTCCTAAAATTGTCTGCCAGGAATCAAAATACTGTAGCAACAGCAATATTTTACTAAGATCCCCTCCTTCCTACACAGAAAAAGCCAGAGCATTAATTCAAGATTTCTGAAATCTCTGAGGGCAAAAACTGCCCTCCAAGCTGACACACTTCTCTATAACCCAAGAGTCTTACTGAAGAAAGAAATGCAGCAGGGAATGCCTAAGATCACTGTACTACTCCATTTGCTTACTGTAACTCTCTTCTCTCTCCAGGCTAAATGAAAGAAATACTGTATGAGGAGGTCTATGCTTTCCTATCACAGTCATTTCTGAGATTCATGGTAGCACTCTGCAGCACAGAGGTTTGTTTGTCCCCATGTCATCCCCATCCCACTGCTCTCAACACTGCATTTTGCAGAAGATGCATCTCAAGAGCATTGATTTCAGGATTATCAAGGAGCATGGGCACATAGACAAAAATTAGTGTTTAAAATGTATCATGCTCAATTCTTCCGCATGTGATACTGTTTGATAGTGTTCTGGCACATAGAAGCTTCTCACACACTCTAGCTAAAACATAACCCTGCATGAGAAACAGTGCTCAAGTGTCTATCTTGGCTCAATTTTGCTTTGTTTAGAGGTCTGCAACAGACCCCAGTCTAATTGTGTTTAATTCACAAGTGCTAGTCAAACAGCTGGTTTATTATATACCAAGTGCTTTGTGTGCACTGGTTAAGAAAAAAGTCTGTTTTATTAATTCACTAATTACTGACCTCTTTGGCTGGAAGATTGCATAATAATCTGTACCACTTTTCGCAGACAAAGTAGCTTCTGTTGAGGGGAAGTACATTTGTTCAACTGACCCAGTTCTCGCCTTGCACGTGGTATGTTAAAACTACAAAATTGAAAACAAAAAAATAAAAATCGTTGCCACACAGAAGTCCTGCACACAGCATTCAAACCTCAAGTTTCAACTTATTCAGAGCCAAAGAATGGCATCAAAATATTTCATCTCTTCTCCAAGTAGACTTTCATTTCTGTGCTCTATAGATGGAGAGGGAAACCATATAAAGGAGGTAATGACCAATGCAAAGACCCATAAAATTACACTTGCAAAGGTTTACTTTTCCATCTCAAAGGAGAGAGGTACAAGAGAAACTTGCTTACTGTCTGAAAGAAGACAATTTTTGGCTGGCATGAGACTTACTTATGACAAGATCTGACTCTTCAGAGTACAATCATTTCTCCCACCTGAACTCAGGCTTCACTCCAATGTCTTTTTGCTGCAGGTCTTGAAGGCTCCTTGTGATTTTGTTAAAAGCAGCATCCTAATAAGTAGAAAGGCAATAGTTTGTTGTGTCTTTTTTTTAAATGCATTATATCAATGTAACTAATCTTTAGCAATCCAACAAAAACTTACCTCACTTGCCTCAATAGTTCCCACGTATTTAAAGACCAGATCATAAATAGCATGGTGGATATACATCTGTAGAAAAGAACAGTACATTAGGCATGAAAGGGAGAGTCAAAAATAGCTTACTAATTATTTTCCTTTATTTCAGATGCTTACTTCAACTGCTTGTTTAATCAGATTCATCTGCTCTTCTTGCTTTGCAAGCATCCTCTAGAAAAGCCATACAAACAAAAGAGAAAGTTAAATAATTTATTGCTTAAGTAACTCCACTAAATACACAGTATATAGTTTAAGTGTTTACCAAGTGTGAATCTCTCAAAAGATGCTGGAGACATTTGGTATAAAGTGCATTGACAGAATCCTGGTGGGGGGGAAAAACAGAAAAAAAGCATTAAAACTCATGTTAATCTGACACTTGAAGCTACAAAGCGTAAATAAGCAAAGAAAAGAAGTGCACACTATATTAAAATTTTTAGCTAAAAAAAAAAAATAAATCTTTACCTAATAATGAAGATGCTATAATTCACAATTTAAGAATTCTTTATTCCTTCCCACCTTCGTTAACTCTGGACTACTCTGACACAGAGAAGCTCAAGAAGATATCCAGAGCATTATAGTGAAGTGAATTATATTTAGTAAGTTAAACATCAAGAAGTAAGATACTTACTATGTAGTGGCGGAGGCTTTTCCTTTCATGTTCTTTAAATGTTCTATAGAAAGATCCTATGTATTTATCAAATCTCTCACAGTGTCTTCCCAGGAATTCTCTAACATCTTCAATATTTTTAAGAGAATAACAGCTTGATGAAGCTGTAGATTCACCTAAAATGAAAGCCAAGAATAAACACATGTTGCATGGTAAAGTACTTTCTGTCCCTACATACACAGCCAACGTGTGCAATGCAGCACTAATTCAGCTTACTATACCTTCCACTGAGGCATTGCTTTTAATTAAAAAATTTACTGCCTCACATTTAGAGCAGGCTCTATTGCCCTTTATGACACTTATTTGAAATAGCTAAAACTGATTTCACATGTTTTTTACCCTAGGTTACTTTATTGCTACATACACAACTCATAATCCCAGTGACAAGTCAAGCTTAAAAGTAGAAGAAAAGCACATTACAGTATTGATGAAATGCCCACGCAGGCAGGCAGAGTGCTTTAAGTGAGCTGTAAAAATCCCATCTTGGATTTTTACATAACCTATTCTTTATTTAGACATGCTTTCCCTGAAAGAGAGAGCAAAGTCGCTCCATGTAAACATTAAACCAAATCCACTTCTGTGTAAGACAATTGGATCCCTCACTTAAAATTCGTATGGCTTTTCCAAAAATTTTCTTTCAGGCAAGACTTTAATTTGCAGTAAAAGGCAGCCAACTAATAACAGGCTTAGATCTTGTTCATTTCAAATTCTCACTTCTGAAAGAGTGCTATATAACTACATTAAATAATGGCCAAAAAAAGGAACACAACAAGAATGGTTTTTTAGATTTAGATTAATATTTGTAGAATTCAAGCCTGTATGGATGCCAGCTTTTTTTCCAGAACAACTTTTTCAGCTTCTATTTTACTTTTTAAGAAGCCTCTGTTCCTTTTAATTAGTAAACACAGATTATTGCACAAATGCATGAGGAAATCCTGTTACAATCACAGCTTTAATAGTAACCTTGGAAATAGTGTTCCAGACTTAAAGAGCACTTTCAGTACTAGGATAAAAATTAACACATTCAGCTTAAGGAGACAGCTCACCACCAGAAGAGCTGCTACACAACTATGCTGTACATCCTCTAACCACTGATGAAATGATCATGACAGAACTGACCCCTCGAGGTTTTTTGTGCATCCACCTTGCATCTCAAGACATATTACATTTGAGACTAAATCCCTTTAAGCAGTCAGCACTAAAGTGACCATCGCTTTAAAGTCATTCAGGGTCAAATATCACACAAATGACTTTTAGTGTTGACACTGAGGCACGGACCCTGCAGAGAGTAAGTTTGCCAGGCAGCAGCTTAATTTTTCGCTGCAGCAAAATACCAACATCTGCCCTAGAAATTTAATAAATGCCAAGAGCTTTCAACCAAGCTAACACTCTTCAGAAGGAAGGAAATGTATTAAGCATATTAAACATACTAATTTTTTCACTATGCAAAGACCAACACTTCAATACATACTTGAGCTTTCTGTTTTTTCCAAAGGATGAGCTATGCACAATATACTGAAGCTTTCTTCTTTTTCATTGTAAAATGTTTCCTCAAAAAGGACAGGTACCGAGAGATGAGAATTAAAACCATTTCCTAAAATAATCAGGTTTCCTTGTATGAAGATCTCCTGAAATACAGTGAAAACCAGATCAAGTGTAAAACTCTAACATAAGAAAGTTACTCATTGGCTTCTACATTGCACAGATTGCATTTCCAGGAAATCACAGAACTTGCAAGACAAAGCCCCAGATTCAAGAGATTTCACATTCTTGTGCTGTGTAACCACTGAAACAAAGACTCCTTCAGTCTCCAATGGCCATCTAAACCTTGCTTACACCTACTTTCTTTGCAAGTCTACTACTATAGGTTTCAAGCAATCTCCAAGGTCTGAGTCTATTTGAAGATTGAGTACTTTTAAGTAGAAGGGAAACAAAGTCCAGCTTCAGAAAATCACCACACATCTTGTCTACATTTCTCATGATAAGCTTTATCTTCTCAAACAACTCCAATAAGGCCATCTTAACAGGAAGACCTGATAGCTTGCAAACTGGTAGAAGATCTCATACTGCACTGCAAAATTAGAGTAAAAACAATGTGATCCTATGCAGTGCTAGCATTGATTAGCATGGCTTGCTGCTACACCAGTCAGTTTCTGCTCCATTTACTGAACTAATACATCAAGCCTTAGAGAGGACTCTTAAGCCTTGGTGAACTTGCATCCGCACACGATACAGGCAGGTTACTGATGTACCAGAAATACAGTTCTTAATGAAGTGATAAAGGCCCTTCTGCCACAAAACAAAATTCCTAACAGCCACAAAACAGATAATTTGACAAAGTAGTAAGCTGAAATCAGAGGCAGCATTAGCATGCAAATAGTACAACTATTCTTGTGTACATGCCAAAATAGATTGAAAGCAATGATACTGAGAACTTTGGCATAGATAGGCAACATGGACTTTTGCACATCAGAGCAAACTCCTAGCTATGTTTCCCAACGACTAGTTCACACTATCAGTCATGAACTGCAGTGAATCATTTAGTGGAGGGTCCCCAAGATACATTCAGATATCAAAACAAATACCTTTCCATTTAAGGTCTGAAAATTTTCTTCTAGTGGCTTCAGAACATATGATTCAAACTGGCAGGTAGAAAGACTGTTGTTTGAAAGGCTTCCTTTGCATGGAACTAACACCTAAAAAGTTAAATCAGGGTTTAGATCAAGCACATTTAATTTCAGATTAAGTCTGATGGCACAATACCCACATCAGAAGTCTTACAGATTGAGGTTTTTATTCCAGCTCAGTTTAACACTTTTATTATGCTATGTAAAATGCCATCAGAAGTGATTGTCCACCAGGGATTTCTAAAGGTCAATCCCATTTTAAGTTACAAGTGGGAGAATATGTAGCTTCAGTTCATAGCAAAGAAAGTAAGTTTATTGTAATGTTCAGAAAAAACACCAAATTTGACCTTTTCCTATGACACAATATATCAAGGTCCATATTGGCAAATAAAAAACAACTTCAAGTTGCTCTCATTCACTTTCACACTTCAGAGACTTACACCAATCCATACATGTCACAGAAGATGTGATTTAACTAGATACAGCTACTATTTAATAAGCAACTTTTAAATGTACTTTTTCATACTTACAATACCATGGAGTTCTGCAACTTTGCTGCATAGATCAGGACGTCGTTTCTGAATGGCCAAATAAAAGGGATTTTTCAAGATATCTTCATCATACATAGCCATATGGACTTCAGATACTCCAAGGAGATTTTCTAAAATGTATAGGGAGAATGGTTAATGTATCATACATCATATTTGTTAAAGCAAAGAATCTGTGAACACCTAAGGGGTAGTTTGATTCCTCTTGCCTACAAAGGAAAAAGTAGTTTCAGGTTTTGATGTAAACAGCCAAGGGCATGCTATGCTCAACTGATAAGAAGGGAATTACAGTTACTCAAAGATTATTTTCCATTAATGTACCTTTCCAATGACATAGTTAGCTTTATAGCTTTCAGGTGTTGGGAGTTCAATGTATGACTTGTTTGGACAAAATTCTGGAAAGGAGGAGAGAAATTTTACATTAATACTACTTTGATACACAATCTAACTCACACTGCTAAGATGTAATACAAGCCAAGAGACACAAATTAACAGCTTATTTATAGCATATTCTACTGCATGACACGACATCAATGCTTTTGCAATATGTTCATATAAGCCTTAAGATTCATCTTTAAGGATTACTGACTGATACACAAGACACAAAATAGTGTAACAGAAACCCTTGTGTAAAGCAATCCTCAACTTTCCAGGGAAAGTTACAGGAAAGAGGTTCCTCAAGGAAATATGAAAATCCATGCCCTAATAAAAGTCACTCCAAAATACATCACTTGTGGTCACCTCTTTTCCCACGGAAAAAAGTCTCCATGACCTGAGGAAAGGTTGATGCTTAACATCTGGCAAGCAAAAGTGGCTGGAGACAAGAAACCCAACCCATAGGCACTGGAAAAGCTATCACTAGATGTGTCACAGGGGAAAGATAATCTCTAGAGGAGCATCACAGTTCAGGCCCAGCACTGACCCAAGACAAGGTACTATATCCTTCACTGCTTGCCTCCTCAGTTCTAATTCTCTACAAAAAATATGATACACCCTAGACACAAGGGTAGAAAAAACTCTAGTATGTCCCTTTTGAAATAACTTAAGCCTTATTTTATTCAGAAGAATTCAACAGGCTTACAATGCTTAATCTGTTCTGTGTTTTTTTCCCCTCATTCAGTTTCCCTTAAGAATCAACAGGATTTGCATGATTTACTCATGCAATTTCAGCTCTATGTCCTAGGAAAGTGAGAACAGCAGAACTTTAAGCCACCCCTATAGTCAGTACCTGTACTACATCTTAAGTGCAGAACTATACCCACCACGTTATTTACTCGGTGTGAGCTTTTTATGCTTGTTCTGTGGGACTTGTGACACCTTACTATGTAATGCTGTATTGGCACTAAAAAATGCCTCTCTGTAGATCAAAGAGACATGAAACACTTGTAGGGCAGTTTAATAGAGAGGAAAAACATGCACCAAACTCCCACCGATTTATAGATAAGCCTCCAAGTTTCCACTGTGCTGTTAACTGATCTTTACTCTGTTAGTTGATCTACAGTGCAGTCCCTTCTTATTAACAGGCACCTGGAAAGCTCCCTTAGGGAACACAACACAACAAACTAAAGGTATAAGCAATTTCCACTGTAAAGTTATCACCACTTATTTACAGTGTGGACAACCACAGCTTGAACCACTGAAATTTGTCAGTGACAGATAACTGCCACAAGCAAAGTTTTCTTGGGAAGTTCCAGACAAGAGGCCTATCTGCTTTCAAAATATAAAAACTAAGAGCTTCTATGAAAGAAGCCTAATTCAGCAGTCTCTGTGATCTCTGGAACACAGATTTTAAGTCTGATAACACAAAGGGGAAGAAAATGTTTGCTGTTCGACACCGTCAAAAGACAAGCCAAGGTCAGTTATTACAAGACTTCAAACCTAGAACAAAACCCCACAGTTTTGCACAAGATCTGTCCTACCACAGTCTTTGGTTAAAAAGGATGATCAACAGTAATTCCAGAGCTGATGATTGCTATGAACATTTCCTGGCAGGCAGTGACAATCCAAGTTCAAGCTGTTTCAGTGACAATTTATTATCCATAGGATTATAAGCACCAAGCAGGGCTGTATGTATACAGACTCGGAGCCTGTAAAACAGTCTGCCATAGCAAGACTTATTTGGGATTCAGACACCCTTTTCAAGCTGCTGCAGTTCAGAGAAAAGGAACCGACTGGAGGAGAACCTGAAGCGAGAAAGACAAGAAAGTCCTGGAAACAGGATCCAAAACATGAAATGCAGTCATGTTATTTACGTTTAAGAAATGGAATGAAATAGGGAGAAATTTTTTTTCCACAAATTGATCACACTCTCAGCAACAGGCATTTTTTTTTCTACATCTCTAGAAGAAATAGGCCTTAGCAGAAGGGAACAAGAGTCAGATTACACATCAGGAACACCTTTCAAAAGAGAAGATCAACACATATTTTAGATTGCCTGGCAAAGCTATCAAGTCTCAAGTTTTAAATCTTTAAGAACCTGTTAGACAAACCTCTCCTAGAAGTGATAATGGACACAGTGAAGCTAGAAGGCCACCCTGTATGGTCTCTCAAGACACTTTCCAAATCAATCTTTTATTAACATAGTTGGCCCACAGAGGCATCTTCATCTTCCTTTTTATTTGATGAATTAATGTTCCTTATCTGGTCAAGTGGTAGATGAGACTGCTATGGCCCTCCCCACGGGACAGTGATGAAGAAGGCAGCACACCAGGTAGTGCAGTCAGGGAAACCACCATGTTGACAGAAGAAGGCAACCAAGGGTGAGACTGCAAAGACAAAACTGCAGTGCAGAAGTGTTTTCAATTGCTAATGCTGTATCACCACTTGTTCAGCTTAAACAACATTTAAGTCCAAGGAGTTCTACCCATAATAGGAAGGGAAAGAGAAGAACACATTCTACAAGTCCTCATTTAGAAACCTGTATCTTGCCATGAAAAAAACAAACAAACAAAAAAACAACCACCACAACAAACCAACACACACACAACTGATAAGCTTTGTCTAGAAAGGAATTAAAACCAACATTTCATTCCCTGGCAAAAAAAGGTGGAAGAGATTTATGAGAGCACTCCCATGGAAAATCTGAGCTTACGAGTCTTGCTGTATGATTTATGTAGCTCTTAAAAAACTGTCCACACCTGAGAAAACTACAAGCAACTCAGATGCATTAAGAATCCTTTCAGTTGACAGATCACTACAGGAAGTACTTGAAATTATAATCTTCAGTTCCTGCTTCATGAGTTACACACCTCCCTTAAATAGCTTGAAAACACTGAGCTGCAGCCATGTACACTTGTTTACTACAGAACTGACAGGGTTGAATCATGTTTGAGAGCTCCAGCAAGAACAAAAAAGAAATTTTATTCCAGCATTGAATTTTGGCATTTTAGCTACGCAACTAATATGCCATCAACATGCTGCACCCCAATAAGGAAGCTAAAACTTTTATTTCACATGGGTATTTGTCACCCACCTTGAGCAGAAGCAAATAGTGAAATCTGAACTGTTCACCACATTCATATTCTTACACAGCAGGAAAAACACAAGTCAAATTACTACTGTTTAGAGATTCACAATTCTGAATTTTCTTCTCTTTTCATTCTCTGGCTTCTGCATCTGGTCAGTGCTACATGAGTGGATAGTATCATAGCTGATTGAAATGTGTGCATAAAAAAAGGTGAAATAGCTATTCACTGAAATAGTTGTTACTATATTCATTTGGACCTCCATCTATCCATAGCATTCTTCTGAGAGACCGAAGTGTGGATGCAGATATAAACAGTCTGTCATAACAGAAAACCAAATGACTTTACAATAAACTTAAACAGATTACATCTGTAGGATCAGGAAAATACATTAAAGCTTCCCCAAATTGTAAATCAGGCACTTTTGAGATTAAGTCAATTTCTTTCCATTCCAAAAGTTAAATGCATTGGAAAATATTGGCTAATGCATTGCTCTAATTCTAGAAAGGCATTAGAATACTCTATTGAGAGTTTGCTGGCAAAACACAAGATGCAGCTTCAGCCTAATTTAACTTGGGGGGCAGGGAGCGGGGGAACAGAAGCACCAGGGGGAACACAGACTTATCCTTCTGTTTGCACCTGGAGGACAGCTTTAGATTTACTAGCATAAAGCAAGCAGGCAATGTACAAACCCTTATATAAATTACCAGAATAAACAGGAAACCCACTAAAAATTGTCATAAGCTATATTCACTACAAAATGTATTAAATTCTATCATGCTGAGCTATAAAGCAATATGCAAGTACTAATGTTATATATTTTAAATGGAATCCCATCAAGTGTGGCTTCATGCCTGTAAATGCAGAAATAGCTCAAATTCCTGGGAGAAGCTAGCTGATCAGAGAATGTAATAAGCATTTGGTGTTTTTAAAAGAAAAGCCTAATCATAACCTTAGAACACCAAAATCATTTCTAGATTAAAAGCAAGTGATAATTCTTATTATACAGCTAGTAGTACAACTAAAACTAGCTGAAGTTAAAATAATACCATGGACATCTAAGCTTGTCACTTTCCTCCAAAATAATGGAAATTAAGTCTTGCAACATTTAGTACTGAAAACTACTCATAGGATTTACCTATGACAATTTATTTTGTCCTTGACAGTGTTTTCCTTTAGAGACATTCAAATGAGGTACCTTTTACAGACGTATCAGGTTTCAGTTTCTATTTAGGAGCATTTTGAAACTTAAAAAAACAGACACTAAAGACATCATTTTATTTTCTTTTGTTACATTGCAATTATATCCCTCCACATTGAAGTTATACAACTATTTACCCCATTCTTAGTCACATCTAATGTGATACTATACCCCTGTTAAAAACCTAAAACACATAATGCAGAGAAAATTCCTTTAACAGAATTAGGGATTATGTATACAAACACTTCATATTCCATGTGGAACACTAAATGTCTTGATTTTTGCTAAGATATTTTAATAATACTTCATAATACAGTAAAGCAGCTACCAGAGTTAGTAAAAAATATTAGCCTGGTTCAGTAACCCCAAACCTTTCCAGAAGAGCAAGTTAGGACATCACAGTGGGATGCCAACATCAAGTACATCAGTGCCCGCTTCACAGAAATCCAGCTAAAAAGCAACAGAATGCCATGTTCTCCAAAATATTCAGCACCAGATCGATCAGCACATCATGATCATGAAGAATAAACTCACTGGATTTGCACAGCACTCCTCCTTAGTTTCACATAGCAATTTCATCTTAGCTTGCAGGCTCTACAATAACAAGGCTTGGCAGATCAATAAGAACAACTGATGCTTGCTGAAATGCTCAAAATAATGAGTGAATCAAAACAAGCAACAACTTATACTCAACGGGAAGATGTTAAGCTTAGAAGACATGTTGACTTTTTATAAAGCTTTATGCATATTTATGACACCAAACTGAAGAGTTCTGCAGAAAAGAGGAAACAATTGTTGCCCAGTTCTAAGCAGCTTGAATGTTTTGTTGCTCTTTTTTTACCAAAGTTTTTTTTTTCCTTCTGCTCTTTAGAAGCACTATTTCGCAGCAAGAACAACTGAAGATAAGCATACCTTAAAACCCTTTGCAAGCAAACAGGAATCTAACAGTGAGATTTAACTAGTCTCAATCCAAATACAATTTGAGTTGCCACTGTTTTATCTGCATTACTACTCCTCATTCTCACATCACCTCCCAGCAAAGGTTACAATCTAGACCTGGGCTCTCAAATTAGCAGTCACCTCAAAAGTAAAACAGAAAATTCTGTTTCTAAGCACAGAAGAAACCTTACTCCTTCCTTCTCTGGAGGAACAAACACTTGAGCATCTTACGAAGAGCTCCAAGACATGTTCCAGTGCACACTGCTCAACACAAGGCAGCAAAGAAGCAAACACCCTTCCTACCTCAGTTAGATTCAGCTGCAGTTTGTATTGATTTCTTGGAAGTATTTAATTTTCATTTCTCTCAGCATCTCTCTTTCAGTCAGAGATTTCTTACAGTCAAGGGTTAAGAGCTGGCAGAGTCTCAGTATTTTGGTTCTGTCTCTGCCCAACACACTGAACCATTTTTAGGCCTAACAACTCCAGCTCTTCTACCACTGCTCCCACACTTATCAGAGAAGCACTTCCCAGATACCCAGTAGCTCCTGCCAGCATCAGGACAGTGCTGTGCAGACCAGATTCTAGCAGTTCCTCAAGCCTCTTTTCATTAGGGACCCTACTGTGTAAACTCTAAGACTCAACTCATTCTTAAAAAGTAATATGAAAGTCCATTCTTTGCATTTTAATAGTGTATTTGCACCAGTTTGGTGAGGACACATTCTTGACTCAGACTTGAGGCAAAAGAACAAACTGGCATGACTCTCCATAGTCACCACTTCTTTTCTCTAGAGCAAGTACATTCAGATGACTGGCTCATCTTTCAAAACTCATATGAAAGTAGTATCACAATGTGGACATTCAGAACATTATGCCTGTCTGACCAACTACAACTGAATTTTAAGAGTTTCCACAACCTACTTGAACTGGCTATTACATGCATCTGAACTTAAATTAGAACTAATCTAAATAACAGCCTCTTTCTTCCCACATGTCACACGTAAGGATGTATTTAGACGTTATCTGATACAGATTATAGCTGCTGCCACCTTCAGGTACACATAGTCACATGTTATGAAACAATACCCCCTCTCTGGTTTTCAGCTGCTTTCAGAGAAGCAGTTTCAAGATTCTCATGTGCCACAATGAAGAGTAACTTCAGTGACACGTGAAAGACTTTAAACACAGTTACTGTACACCTACACAAAAATAATTTAGTCAGCAATAAGCTTAACACTCAGGTCACATAGGACTCCAGGTTCAAACCCAGAGCTAATCCCTTTTCCACCTGACAATGATTAAGCAATTATAAGATTTAACTTATGATCAGGTTAAAAACATCCTCTGTTTCTTTATTCCTACAAGGAAACAGTGTGTTACTGATTCACTGTTTCTAAGCTACCAACACACAAATTGGCAGAGAGCTACTCGGTATACTCTGTAGTAGTTTGACACTGTACATAAATTAAACAGCAGTTTTTTCCACAGGTGACAACCTGCAGCAGAAGCTACATACAACTTAAAATTAGGCCCCAAAATAAGGCAGAATAGAAAAGAAAAAAGAAAAAAGAAAAAAAAAAAGCTAGTGAAGTTCATGCTACCAAGATTCAAAAGAAAGCACATAGCCTAGACAAGACTTTTCATGCTAGGCTCAGCACCAGAAAGCCAGTCTGTCAGGACTCTGCTCCTTGTAGCAAATTACCCTGCTCACAGCACACACGGTAGTACAGGAGTGGCAGGATAAAGGAAAGGCTCCTCCTCATGGGTAAATGTCTCCGCATCTTTTTCTAGTTACTGTACCATAAGGAAACCACTCACTACCCACAAACATTGAGGGGTACATAGTAGCGTATGTTTCAGCAAGTTCTCCACAAATTCACTATGGCAAAAATACAGAGACAATAGCTTAGTTTACTGTGCCGCATTCATCAACTTTCTTCCGGAAGGTTCAGATGTACATTTAACCACAGCCCAGTGTCCATCACTAACAATGATACTGCCTTCAGAGATTCCTGCTGAAGGACTGGTATGTTTCCTGACTTTAATGTTTAACTGCTTGACTTCAGCTAACTGCAGATAGCCTGCACCACACACCAGCCTTGCCCCATGGTCTTCCTGAACACCCCGTGTCAGAAGTGAAGGAAACACAAGTTCTCTCCCTCAGAACTGCCCTAGAGCGTCTGAAGTTCAACAGCGCTGCCTTCGCGTAAATAGCCCACGTAGCTGGGGTTCAGTCAACTTCTCCATTTCTGCCACTTTCCCGCAGTAAAGGCGCGGTACTAAGTCAGGTGCCAGCCAGGCGGCGGGCACGAACAAACACCGTCTGTTCGTGGGGCCGAGGGTACCGGTAGCACTCGAACAGCCCAGGAGCAGGCACGGCCTGGCCCCCGCCAGCCCCGCAGTCCCAGCTGGGGAGCAGGCCGCGGCGAGTACAGCCCGGCCCCGCCTCCCGCCCAGCTGCCAGGCCGCGTCCGAACCGCTCCCGCCCTGCTCCATCCCCCGTCACGGAGGGGCGGGAGGCCACAGCTGGGACCCCGCGGAGGCGACGGTGGCCGCCCCGCGGGGCGGACCGGGCCGAGCAGTTCCCTACAGCAGGTCCCGCAGCCGCGCACTTCCTTCGGCAGCGCGGGGAGCCCTCCTCCCGCCGAGGAGCGGGCTGGGGCGGGAGCGCTACTTACACCGACAACACTGTTTCCCCTCCTCCCCGGCCGCAGACAGACACTGCCGGCCCACCTCCCCTCACGGCTCCGCGCCTCAGCCAAGCCCTACCGGGATTCAAGGCGGGCCCGGCGCGGCGGCAGCGCCGCACGAAGCCAATGGCCGGGCGCCGACGGGGAGCAAGCGAGGAGCCAGGCAGTCGCCGCGGGGTCGCAGCCTGCGGAGGCGGAGCCTGCGAGGGCTTATAGGGCTGGGCCGGGCCGCGCCTGGGCGCTCCCTGCGCGGCGCCATGTGACCCTTTGGGCGCCCAGCTGGGACGAATTAAAGGCGAGTGGCTGCGGCGGGGCTGGGATAGCCGGCTACTTCGCTTGCCTTCTCCAGAGCGCTATTGGATTTTTTTTCTTTTTTCTTTTTTTCTTTTTTCGGCTTACTCCTCTCTCTCCCCCGCGGTGTTTGGCACTTCTCAAAAACCGGCGCCCCATCGCTGGAAGCCGAAGCTGCCGTTCGGCGCCGTGCGGCATGGGCCGCTCCGATTCTCCGGCAGGGTGGCAGTAGCGGGCGGAGAGCGATGCTGCCTGTCCCCTGGGGCTACCCGCAGCCCGACCCGGCTCCCTAAGCAGCCGGCGGGGACGCGAGGTGGTCAGGAGGTGCTGTGCATGAGCCATCCGAAGCTGTCACTTGCCATGTGTGCTGGTAGCGTCTGGGTTGGGCAGCTCCCTGGTCCCGGTACCGGGTGATCGGGGCGGAGCGGTTTCAGCGCAGAGCGGCGGGGAAGCGGCGCCGGCGGGATCATGGTGAAGGAGGAGTGCAAAGCGCTGCTGGATGCGCTCAACAAGGTGACCGCCTGCTACCGGCACATGGTGCTGACCATCGGCGGCACCTCGGACTCTCAGAACCTGCGGGAGGAGCTCAAGAAGACACGGCAGAAAGCCCAAGAGCTAGCGGTGGCCAACAGGAACAAGCTCACCACGGTCCTGAAGGACAAAACCGTGAGTAAGGAAGATAAAGCTGAGTTCGAGAGGCTATGGGTCATTTTCTCCACGTGCCTAGAGATCTTGGAGATCGACATGAGGAGAGCCCTGGAGCTGGGCCACGAGTTCCCGCTAAACGTCCCCAAAAAGCACCTGATCCAGACAGGCATGAGTGGGGGAACCTCTGGCGTGGCTGCCAGGGCAATGAGCGTCCAGAACATGAAATACGAGGCTGAGCATAATATAGACGTGGTGGATTTGAAAGACCTCGAGAACGAAATCAACCAGGTAGGAGAGATGATGTACGAGATGGAAATGAAGGTCAATGTCCCCCAGTGGACAGTAGAGGCTAAGCAAGACCCAGGGGCTGAACTAAAATCCACCATCAGTGTGGGCGCTTCTTCTATTGGCATGATCTCTGTGGAGGAAAATAAATCCTTCTGCGATATCAGCAAGGTTCTAGCTGGGATTATTTTCTCCGCTGTGCTCATTATCGCTATTATCCTGGCAGTGTGTGTGGTAAAACTCTCTTAGGGTGATGCAGGCTCTGACAAGAGCAGCCCACTCTGGAATGTTACGTGCTTCACCTTTCAGTTTCAAAACGGGTCACTTGGATGAGCTGAGGATTCAAACCTAGCACCTGGAAAAAACAAAACTTTTGCCTCTCAATATTCTAAAAGGCACGATTTGTCTCGCTTTTTGAAGAGGTGCAAATCAGCCTGCAGAATAGGATGTCTTCACTTGCTGGACTTCTAACAGTTAACTCTGAAATATCAGGGTATTATCACTACTGGCTATAACAGGGATTTGTCTGCTATTAATAGGTCACTATTCTCAGAAGCCCGTATTTTTTGCTCTTGAATAGGCTCTGGTGTTTGCTGCTGCTCACTGTTTACAGAATTTGAGAGTAACACAAATTGGGAAGCTAGCACAGGTCTTTTGTCTGATAAAATGATTATATTTGGGGTTTCTCATCAAAGCATAAAAGGTTACTCCAGTAGAGGAAAAGGATGAAAAGCTTCTATTTTAGATAAGTTAATAGCTGGGGGGGAGGGAAGGTGTGGAGAAGGATGGAGAAAACAGAACAAACAATGTTTGATACTAAATACCGTTTGTTGATTTAGACTGGATTGTACAGAACCCGGTTTCATGGGCTGACACAGCATACGTGAATGACTAATCACCTCCCAAATCCAACGAGAAAAAAGGGGGGGGTTGCACATTCAGAAAAAATACTAGTAAGCCTCATGGTTCTCATTTACCACAACTTAGTCTTCCCCAGCAGAAAGGTGGATTCTTTTGCTACTGGTTCAGATTTTTCTTTCTGTAGAAGCAAACAGTTTGCACTTCACATATAACTATAAAATAGAAGCAGTGAATGTACCTACAGCAGAAGCCATAATTTTTGAAAACAGATTTTGGCAAACAAAAATGCTGTTGAGTTAAATGCTGTTGAACTTTTTATTAACCCAAAGAGATCCCCTCACTTGTTAACAGGCAGGGATTGATGCCTGTATATGTACTGCCAGATTTCTGCATGCTCTTGAATTCTTTACAGAAATTCAGAAAAAGCTAAAAATGTGTCTCAGTTTCATATCTCATTCATCTCTGATTAATCATTTGGGAAACATGAAGCTTATAGGGTTGAGCCGATTTGGTAAACTGCAATTTTGGGAGGCAAATGCAATAGCAGTATAAAACTTTCCAGTGCTTTCCTACAGAATTGTCAACATCTAAATGTTAAACTGGGGAGACAAACACTAACTTTGCAAACAAGCTCTAAAATGTTTTGTAAAAGAACCTATGTATTATGGTATTTATTATGTAACTTAGGGAATTGTCTTGTTACTGCAAATACATGCACTCTCCATTCTAATGCTTGGTACTTACTTTACAGTGCCACAGGTGTAGGAGGCACTCCACAGGCAACTATAAACACCCAGTAAGACTGTTTCTTGAGTAAGTTGTTGTTATTCTTCTGCATTGATTATGGACACATTATAAAAAAATAACAATTGGACATTTTTTTTAATTACTATACAATAATTTCATGCTTGTTAAATAAAATTACATTGACAACACTCACAAACAGCTAGTAACTTTGAATTAAGAACTAAACATACTTTGAAAAACTACAGCAAACAGTTTATTCTTTAAAAATTCAAGAGAGATGGATTTGGGGAGAAGAAGCATGTTAGAAATTTGAACCTGATGACTTGTGAGAAAAGAGTGTAGGTGAGGAAAAATATTAAGTGGAGGCATGAACTATAAAAGCTAAAGACTATCATTATGCTGAAACACAATGTAAGTTCTGCTTTTTGGTCCTGTCTGGATCCATTCTCATGGGAATTCAGTTTTATGAGATGACTCTGCACTCCTTTATCATATTCACTCAATTCCATAGGATGTGTTTTACATGTAGTTAGTCTAGGTTTGTAGGAATTCCTGGCATCATTCTAACAAGGTCAAGCCTGTATTTATCGGTGCTACTGTTTCAGTCTGTCTAGACAACGTCTAATTGCTGTCTGTTCATTTCAATGAGAAGTCCTTCACAGTCATACTGAGTAAACATATTTATGGAAAATACTGCAGAAGAATGTACATGTTTGGATTTCCATCACTAGTTAGTAAGGATTTGTGGGTATTTTCACTCTTTGCACTCTCCTTTTACTTAGTTCAAAGGAAGATGGATAAGAAGCTGGACTTCAGTCTTGAAAACTCAAATGTTTCTTTTGAAATCAGATTGTCTAACCAGATGTTCTGAAAACCCAAGTAATCCAAGTCTGGTTTCTGGTGAATATGTAAATTTTATCACCTATAGCATTCATTATCTTGTGTATTTTGGTACCCTAAGAGGGGTATACTATTTATCTATGTCTGGTTGTATAGAAGAATTTTTAAGAATAGATAATCTCATCTTCAAAAGCAAGCCTTAGTGAGTTGGTAAATTGTAAATTTTCAGTCCATGGCTTTTTTTTGGAATTTGGATTTTGGAATTTGGACTCAAAGAATTCCTATAAGTAGCCTATAGTTATCTGTATCTTGCTTCATTATGAATATGCACACAATAAGTATTTAAAGAATTGGGCCTTAGAAAAATGATGTTATTTCAAATTTTAAGACAAAGGTGGCTGCAGATTTTTTCATCGTGAGTTTGTTCCTAAAAATCTGTATCATCTTATATTTAGGCTATCTGAAATTAATAGATTAAGTAGAATCCTAACAGAGGATTGGCACCATCTAAATGGATAATCTTCCTGCCATTAATCTCCTACACTTGATACAAGTGTACGTTCAATGTGACACGCACAACAGCGCACAAAATCAAAGCAAGATGAAACCACCATTGCCCAAAATTTGCACCGTTGCTTCTCTTAAAGCAAGAAGTAAGAAGTTCTTTTAGATTTGCAAGTCTTTGGGTTTTTTCCCCCCTGGAATACAACTGGAAAGGAGACTGGAAATGCTGTTTTTCTGAGTGAAAAATGGGAAGTCACTTAAATACTCTGTATTTAAACAGCATGATGAAAATGAAAATACTGTCATGCTGATCAGTGAATGAGAATGTTTTTGTGTTGTCAAGTACAAAAGCAAATGGTCATTGCTTAATTTCAGTGTTCCACTTCTGTTCTTTTGTCTTTATTCACAGGATACACACAGAACTATTAAATTTGTTATGTAGTAGAATCTTACTCCTGACTTGAATTATACTGATTTTGCCTGGGCACGGGTGGCATTTTCTACACTTGGAGTTATTCAAACTTGTTACTGTCACTATTTATTTAACTTAAAATAAAGTACATTCTTACAACTTATGGGTTGGCTTGCAACAGTGATTAAAACCAATCAAAACTTGGAATACTAATACAGTTTGTCAGGAAGATCTCAGCAAAAAGTTCCTATTTCAACCACAGGAATAAAAGTAACATGCTCAGCCCTCTCAGTACCATTTTCTGTACATAGATGCATCCTTCTCAAACTCCCAAAGTTGAATATAGTGATATATCTTAATTTATACTGCAAGGGAATCAAGATGATGTTGCCTTCAGCACTGCTTGTTTGGTGGTGTTGAGTGAAGTACAGAACCATTGGCTTGGGCAACTGAAAAATAGAGAGTCTTAACCAAACTAAACTAATGTATTAGATCCTCACCATGTTGGGATCCAAACTCTGCCCCCTTTCAGTCAGCAAAGCTTGCATTAACTTTAGCAAAAGATACACAACCTAGGGAGTGTGACATTTGGTACTGTGGTATTGACAGCAATGACAATCAACAGTTGTATCAAACTACCTGTGCTGAGTGTTAAATGCAGAGATTTGTGGCTTTATTCCAGGACATCTTGTCTATCACTGTAAAAACTACATTCTTTTTAGTTTACTTACAAAATTAACACAGAATCCTAACTAAAGTGATTCTCTTCATTTATAAATACTGTAACAACCAAACTTCAGGATTATAAATATGAAATCAAAAGATTAAGAATTCTTCATGTAAATATGAAAATATTTCTTACATGAATGCATTTAAAACCAGACTAAATTACTGATGTCACAATGTTTTAGATTAAAAATTAAATATGTGCTGTTTGTAGTCAAGGACTGGTTATGGTTTTCTTCTCCTTGGAAGGTTTGTGTTGTTTATGTGCATTTTCCAGAAAAAAACTTCTATTTTAAGTGTTAATGGAACTCCTAGTCAACATATTTACCCTTCACAGATTTTCATTATGTAAAAAGTCATTCAGTAAGACTAGTGGATTACAGATCTCCAAATGCTTTCTCTCAATACGATTATGTAAGTCTTTTAATGCAGGACATAGTCTACACGTGAGCAGCACTTGCTACAGTAAGCATACAATAAAAGTGGGATTAGAAAATGATGTCTTTCTTATAAAATGATCTGTATGGGTTGAGGAAAAGACAAGAAAAGGAAGGAGATGGATGGATGTAGTAAATATGTCTTCATCTGATGATAGCAAAGTATGCTTTTTGTTAAATACAGCATCACATTAAACTACAGCTTTATAACAAAGTAGTATCTTATATCCAGTAAGTAAAAAATATAAAATATCCCTGAGCGGAACTGCCCACCCACTCTCCCTATTAAATTAATATATAATAAGAGTAAGAAAATATTTCAATTTGCTACATGTTGATAGCAGTTTTACAAAAGACAACCCTTTTCCCTCTCTGCTTCACGCTGCCAGGGATTTTCTATTGGAAAAGCTAGTCCCAGGAGGCTGGATTCTGACAGCTTGCTGCCACAGTACTGTGATGCAGTTGGAAATGTAGCTTAATCAGCTACCAGTGATTAAACCTGTGGAAAGGTGAAAAGTCACATGGCATGCATGAAGGCTCTTCTGCATCTTCTCATACAGCCACACACAAGCATTTCATGCTGGAACTGGAAGGAATGTGACTAGAAGCCATGTAGGCAAACAGGAATAGATTAAAGCATTTCTGAAAATGTTGCCCACAGAGGCAAGTTAGCAAAAGCAATTATGTTTATTGCTCAGTTTCAGTAATTTTGTCTGAATACCTACTGTGGTTTTCCTAAGTGTCAGAAATTGACTTCTTGCACCACCATAGGATCAGGTGGTGTGGTTTGGTTTGTTTGATTGAACTGTACATCTTATTTATACTGTACTGCATGACACTATGTATTACACACTTACTAGTAACATCTCTACCAAATTAAACAAGAAAAAAAATCATCTAAAAGCAAGCTCTAATTCAGATGTACAGAAACAAAGTCACAATCACAGTACACGTGTGGTCTGTTATTTTGGTCAGTTTTCCACTGCATTAAAATAATCACTGAAGTCCATGATCAGTCAGTCTCCCACAGAAATTTTCGAAGAACATACAAAGTCATTTATGTGTCACAGATGAAGGAATTACATAGCCTAAAACATGCAAAAATTATGAGTTTTTCTGTAAGAATAGTAAACATCTGGTTATACAGCCATGTATAATTGTCTTGAAAAAAATATTTTAAAATTCAAACGCAATTCCTGAGTATGATCTATATATAAATAGCATAAACCTTGGGTGAAAAACAAGAAAGTTGGATATGAGAAAAGAAGATAAAAGAAAATGTTTAACTATTTATACCATATAAAATGACTGAGCAGTACCAGACACACCAAACATGATACTCCCTTAGAAACTTAATCTAATATGCTGATTGCATGTGTAACTTTATACAAAAACAGACATCTGACTTCTGGGTCCTGAGGGAGTGGTCTGAATCATAACTCTCATCAGCCATTACAGATTAGTTTAGTGAGAAATCACACATGTGAAGACTGTTCATGTAATTAAAAGCTACAGAATTAGAACCGTAATTTCAGCTTGCATGACATGCAATCCATTTTGCATCTGTTGGAAGTAGGACATTTCCAGCCATTAATACTATCTGTAACCTAGTTTTCTGATTCAGTTTGATTTGTTAGAATATTGTTTTGTTTAAAGGTAGCTATATTTTTTACGTTTAGCCAGTCTATATAATGGTGCTATAATCATAAACTTACATTGCATTGATCTGCTATTTATTTACATTTTCGACACAAGTTGAAAAACTACAAAATAAGTGTCATAGTTTAACAGTTTGGGCAGAGGAAAAAACAGAGCTACTTACTTTTTGTATTGCTCATTCGGTCTATCCATTGATAGGTTTTGAGATGTAGTAGACATGCTCAGTGAAATCTCCAATTGAGGTTACAACAATTTCTTTGACATAGTATACACATCTACATGGGGACAGTCTTTTTACCAGATGCATACAAATTAAACTGAGAACTCAATACCATCATCTCCAACTCACAGGACAGCATGAAAGCCAAATTAAGTTGTGAGATAATGGTGGATGTTGGTTTTATCTGAAATTCATTATTACAGTGATGTGATCTGCACTGATCTGTATCTGTAAAATAATTTAATGCAATGATGCAGCAAAAAGGAATTAAGTTGTTCTATTGCTAAGTATTCTAATCACACACAAAAAAAACCCAGAAAGCTTATATTACAATTATTTCTATATATCTAGTGACCTGAATATTTTTTCTTTAAACAACGTGATGTTTCACTTTTCTTAAAAGCAGTAACCGAAGCAGGGGGAGAAATGTTCAAATTTACAATGAAGAACTTAGAATACTTCAGAAAGAATTCTTATCAATGCAATAATCTTAAGATGTTTCATTTGTTATAACTTTTGGATCTCTTCAGAAGGGTTTATTTTTCAATACAGCACAATCTTTTTGAAAACAACCTGAAATAAAAAAGTATCTGGGGTTCCATAGGCTAACAATTTTATGTTCTAGCATATAAGAAGCATGAAAGGCAGTTGAATTCTTCATTTTTAATTTTTCTTAGCAAAAACACTTTAAAAAAAAACAACGTAACATTTACTTTGGAGGAGACCTAGGACTCTCCAGCCTTCTCTCTTACAAATCTTACTGACATGTGTATCTCTAATTCTTGCTATGGGGAGTCTTTTTTCCAAACTCAAGTTTCCTGTATTGCCAGCCTACACACTGGCCCTTGAAGCATCATGCCAGAACCCAGCTGAATGCTGAAATGCCCTTGTGCTGGGCTGCTCATGCTACAATAATGGAATAAACTAATATGCTTGGTTAAGGACTGGCACCTGAGTAATAGATTTTCTCAGATTTCCATTCTTTCTGAAATTACTCGTAACATTATAAAAACTTTAAGTACAAGTAAGATAAGATCTGAATTTTGGCAGAATAAATTGAAAAAAGAAGTCATCCAAGCTGGAGATGAAGAAATTTGACATGCTTTATAACCTTACATCTAGCTTGGCTTTAAGACATTTTCTATATTTGAGCTATGCCCAGCATGCTAGCTACTGCTTTGAGAGAGCAGATACATGCATGCTCACAGTGCTTAGCTTTTGCTTTAATAGGAAACTGGAAGGGGACAAAACATCCCTCTGCACCCTTGATCTTTGCTCAAAGTTCCTGAATGCTCATCCTTGGAACCTACTGCCACCTCCAGTCCTGATTACTGCATCAGTTAAAGACTCATATGCTCCTGGAATTTTGCATGAGATGACTTCAGCTTTGCTATGAACGGATATTAAGCACCTCTTCGTAAAAGGTGATACTGAAAGGAGATTTAAAAATTGCTGTCAACATGATGACCCTTTGGTAAGGAATGTCATATTTCTAAGGGGAAAAGTATGCCTTACATCCCCCAGGATTGTGTGGAGAAAAGCAGCAACTGGAGTAGAGAATAATGTTTGCCTTAATTTGCACTTGGCTGTCTTTGGTCCCAAAGTCCTGCTTCAGATGCTGAGAACAGTCATGAACAATGCTGAAACCACACAACTAGTTCTCTACTGAAAGTCCTGGTATTCTGCACATGCTAACTTGCAAACAGCACTGTATATGCCAGTGGTTTGATTTCCACTTCCAATGCAAAAATGCCAATGAAATTGTATCTGCTCAGTTTAACACTAGTAAAAACAGAGGAATTGTTTTGCAGAATATTTCTGCTTTACATACTAGCACTTGTGTGACTTCGGACTGCACTAGGTAAAAATAAGTTTCTAAATGGAATGGTTTTATATTAAGATAACAATATAATTTGCACTACTCATTTCAAATGTCTACTACATGCACTACTCATGTCCAATATTATCAGATTTTCTTAAAGATGTTCTGAAATAATGTTCCAGGGTTATCAGACATAGCTTTTTTGCAATAGTAAGACAGTTCTGTATACGTGCTGGTATTACAACTGATTTGGAAATGACAGTGTTAATTACTGGTACATGAGTACTTTCTACTTAAAATGCCTTCATGCTGAAATGATCTGACATAACAGACCCTAAATCTTTTTGATCACCCATCAAGCTCATTGGACATTAAACCTTGAAAAACCTTAGTAGTTTAATATTTCACCAGTAGTACAGTTCTTAGGCAAAGAACATTACAAAATGAATACTTAACACAGAAAAACAGGTAACTATACTAAGAGTGCAAAAGAAAAACACGAGGTGGACATGATCTGATGTTCAAAATGCCTTCTTCTAGGAAACAAGCCCCTTAGTGGTTCCAGCCTTCCATTTCTTAAGATAGCAATCACTGATGAGCAATAAGGATAAAATTAGTATGAAAAAGGAAAACAGTTATAAGATGTCCCAGTTTCGCTTGTATATTTGGTCATGAGGAAGGAAAGGAGAGGGAGACTTGTATATGGTCTGGCAATACTGCAGCTGGTGTTCTGCCTGTTCTAGTATCACCTGTTCTTTGCTGACTGCAGCCTAGCATCAGGAGGAACACATGGCCCAGCCATGCCTGCATAAACTTCAGCTGAATTTTTGGGCTTGTCAAATGACATATTCCATCATCACACTGGCTTTCAGTTACATTAAGCCACATCTGACAGGCATTAACTACACACTCAAATAAAATGGCACAGGCAGGTCTCCATACATTACACGCGAATCATATTCTTATAAAATTTATCAACATGTGTCATCAGCTTTCTTCTGCTTAAATGCCTTACAAATTAAAAACCAAACCAACCATGCAACCAAAAAAGCCCTGTTATTTAACCGAGGAGTAAAAATAAAATGTTAAAATAAAATGTTTTCTGAAGCAAAATATGTTGAAAAAAGTTGTTCAAGGTTTGGCTATCTTTCCTGAACATATCTTTTTTTAAGGTAACAAGGTACTTAAAAGCCTCAAAACAGAAGAGCTGTGTAAAAAAAATTACTTACAACTGTACATACTTGTCTCCTTTGAAGTCTACTAGAAGAAATCCAAACAACTTGGAGCATGACATATTTAATTAAAGACCTGAAATGCTTTTTCAACATGCCTTGATGGGGAATTGAGATAAGACTTCTCTGAGGCTAGCTGGTGGGTCAGTAGCAGTATTACGATTACAAATCAAGAGTCCTTGGTTCCTGACCCTGTGCTGATTCCTGGGGCTGCAACTCAAGTCCCTTCTGCAGGGAAGGTCCCTCAGGAAGACTCAGAGCTCCAAGGTAGCTTTACATCTTGTCATGCTGCAATGTACACTCAGTGCTATGAAAACTCAGGGAGTGCCAAGCATTCCAAGCCTCAGATTTTCAAGTAAGTTGAAAGCCACCACCTCGCTCCTTTCAGCCGTTCGCCGCGTGCCTGTAAACCCTCTGTATTTCCTTAAGCTCTTGCCCTTTGAGGACACCACTTACCGGATCAAGGCAGATCGGGGCTGAGGCATTACTGACAGTTCCTGGCAGGTGTCCATCCCACCACCTCTCTGGGCGGGCCAAACGCTCCCTCGGTGGCGCTGAGCCCTGATCGCCACCACGGCCGGTACCTACCGGGCCCTCCCGCCCGCTGCCTGCGGCTGCAGTGGCTCCTCCCGGGGCCCAGGCGGCGGTGGCGCCCGAGCAGCCCCGCAGCGCGATCGCGGCCGCAGCCACCGCCTCCTCCGCCCTCAGGATGAACTCGCGGATGCGACCCTGGAGGGAAGCGGCCACGCTGCTGCTGGCGGCGGGCACGCCGGGGCGGCTGCCGCGCTCCCCGCCTGGCCACATCGATTATGAGCTGCTGCTGCTGCAGCGCAGCTCCCGCAGCGGCTTCGTGCCCGGCGCCCACGTCTTTCCGGGTGGCCTGTTGGAGGCGGCCGATTTCTCGGCCGAATGGCTGGGGCTGCTGCCCGCCTCTCCTCAGTGCGGGCTGAGCCCGATGAGGCCGCCACCCCCCGGCAGCAGCCGGACCCCACTCTTCGCCGCCGCCCAGGAGCGGCTGGGCTCCCCGCTGCCGGGGGAAGTCGCCTTCCGCATCTGCGCTATCAGGGAAACTTTCGAGGAGGCGGGAATCCTGCTGCTGGTGCCAGGGCCCGGGCCGACGGCGGGCAGCGGGCCGGCCCCCCTGCTGCCGGAGGAGCTCTTGCCCCCCGCCGCCGAGCTAAGCGAGTGGAGGCGCCGGGTGCAGGAGGAGCCGGGCTCCTTCTTGCAGCTGTGCCGGCACCTGGGCTGCGTCCCCAACATTTGGGCGCTGCAGGAGTGGAGCAACTGGCTGACTCCTGTGGCCAGGGCGGGCCGCGGCGGCCGGCGCTATGACACGGCTTTCTACCTGTGCTGCCTGGAGAAGCGGCCGCCTCGCACCTCGCAGGACGACCAAGAGGTGACAGCCTTCCTGGTAAGAGGCCGGGGCTGGCACAGGAGAACGCGCCCGGGCTTCACCGCGCTCCTCTGCTTGGCACGGTCCGGCCCTGCGAACATTCCCCTCGCACCAAGCACGGAGGCCCCACTCCTGCCCCTCTCAGGGAAACCAGCCCGACTGCTGGCATGGGCCCAGTACCCAATGAATAGTCCAGCAGGGGTCTGGCTTTCCAGCTGTCTTGATTTCGCTCCCTTAAAATGTGAGAAAAGGGAGTTTTCAGCTTCATGTTAATCCCCTGCCGTGTACATCTCTGCTTCCCACCAGTAGCCCCAAGATCACCTGAGCCGCTGTCACTGCTGGCAGAAATGGGCGGTTCTTGAAGGTCATTCTACATGAAGTTTGATGGCATGGGATGTGTCACATCACATCATTTACACCTAATTACTGTATCTTACAAAGGTAGATGACAAATAATCACTCTTTATCAATGGTGTATTGTCACTGTACCCTTAACATTCAGTACACCTGGAGAAACCCATCTGGCATGTTCAGGGTATTCCAGGGCTACAAGAGCTGCTAGTAATTTTAATTTTTTGTAATTACTTGGAATAGTTTAAGTGACATACACACTTGTTGAAATAGTGTATTACTAAAACATTATTTAGAGCTATATTGCTTTGGGTTTTTTAATTGGCAGGGGTAAAAGAGTAAAAAACAAAAAATGTCTTAAAGACAGTTCAGGGTCACGTACACAGATTTTTATTTTTTTTTTAATAAGTTTTTTTTAGAATTCTGAAGAGTCTAAAAGCAAGTTAGAAGTAGATGAGAAACCCAGTAGTTATGTAAAAGTTTACCTAACAAGTAGTTAATTGTTACCTAACAAAAGTTTGCTGTAATTTTTTTAGTAACTGTAAATATACTGCAAATTCTTATGCACACATTTATGTTATTGAATTTAACATTTGAGATTAAATAGAGATTACTAAAATTACTAATAGTTTAAACATGCAAAACAACACCATGTTTAAATATAACAATGTTCACTCTGAAAACACATTGTACAGGAAGCATAAGTTTAGTGGTACCTAAAATTAGTGGTAATTCTTAAAGCATTAGTAGCAGCCCTGTTTACTGAGTTGACATTAATTGAGCTCAAGGTTTTGTCTTGGTTTCAGCAGACTTAGGCCCTTAAAACAAGTTGCAATTTGAGTTTCCAAACTTGACATGCCTACATGTAAAATGAATACTTAGAAAAAAAAGCTTAATTATTGTATTTAAAATGCTTTCGTTATGTTGCTTAGATTTTCTAAATTCCTTTTTTGTTATTTTGGTATAGTTTATACATGGGTCTTACTGTTTTCATAAAATTTGGGCTGTTTGAATATCTTTTTGCCTGTAGAGACTTCCTATGCTAAGGGCTTGTGAAATTATTGGTACTTTCTATCTGGTGATGAAGCAGTTTCTCCAAGCCTTGTTTCCATCTTTCAGTGGTCATCACCTCCAGAAGCCATTGAACGCTCTAAATCTCAAGAAATATGGTTTCCTCCACCTCAGTTCTATGAATTGTGTAGGCTGTGCAACTTCTCTTCACTAGATGAGTTACACAAGTTCAGCTTGGATCGAGCTCTAGAGGGGTGTGAATGTTGGATGCCTGTGATGTTGAGCGCTTCAGATGGCCACATTCAGCTATTGCCAGGTAAGGAAACAGATGAAGGTTCTTTTAAATATATAAAAGCTTGGGAACTGATAGATACTCAGTCCTCATGACACAAACTGGTCTATAACTGTAAGGAAAATATTATGTCACTGTACACTTTATCTATTGCTTGGCTCCCTTGTTCAATACATTTCATACAGCAGTTATTTCTGTACTTCCACATAATCCTATTGTTTCTATGCTTTTTTTTAAAGAAGAAATTTTAGCATTTCAACTTTATTATTCTTAGTAATAATAATAATAATAATAATATTTCAAAGGTTGTATTAGAACTTACATTTAGTCCTTTTAAGTGTGAATTCACATTTACTGTCTTTGCAAGGGCAAGTTGATCAAGTGTAGCTGCAGTATGTGTCTTCACAACTGTAGTGGTAGGGCAGTGAGCTAAACACAAAATCATTTTCTTTCTCCCCTTTTTCAAACCAAAGTGTCTCTCATTTCATAATCATGTACATTTTTACCTTCTTAGGAAAAGCTGCATCTACTACTTATTATTTTATTAATTTTAGTTTGGTCTTCATTATGCTTTCTTCTTTTTTATTTTGTCACCAAAATTTGTGGCTTATAAGCATTCTTGCAAAAGAGTAATATGCATGTGTATTGCAAAACACTTTTCTTCAATAAAACAGAAAAAAATAACTATTTGTACTCCTAGTCCTATTGTAGACTATCTTCATACACTTGGAAAGGTACTTTTCTTGTTCTCCACCCATTACATAAACTTCTATCTGACCAGGCTGTGATTATAGCATATTACTATTATCAGGAAGACTCAACATCTGTATCAGTACCTCAAACGTGCCCCACAATGCCACTGACAGATTCTTCAGAAATCTATGTCTGTATCTTGAAATCTGAAGATGTTTAGAGGCTATTTACTTTTTTATTGTGAAATAAATTCACATTGAGTTTCATGTCCTGAGGAATATTAAAAAATTGCTAGTGTCACTCAATCAAATGTCTGAAAAATACGTTTGGCAATGTATAACAAACTTTTTTTTTTGCCTTCAGGAGATGAGTTATATCCAGAAGATCCAGATTATACAGGAGAAAAGAAAATCATCATGACAACAGATAAGACAGTTGACAAGCTCATGAAAGAGGGTAGTATATTTCACCGGATTGTAATTAAAAACATCAACAATCTTGCTGTCTATGTTAATATTCAAGCAAAATATAAACATGTGAATCCACTTATGATAAACTCTGATTCTTCAGGTTACAACAGCAGACTATAATATTTGTTTTAAAGCTTTAATAATATTTTTTATTACATACATATTCACTGTGGGCTTGATCCTTTCTAACCACTGCCAAATAGTTATGAAAATATTCCTTTGTTCTGCCCAAGCATTTTGTGTTGTTTGAGACTTCTGAGTACCTAATTGGTTCACTCTTTGAAACAGCACAGTTGTGTCAGTTATGGTGTTTAGAAGCTACTGAAAATGTAACATAACCATCAATTTAATTATTGATTAACTTAAATGCAATTTTTTTGTAATGATAACACACTAATTGTAGAATATGCTGCAACACTGGTCTGGTGAGTCACACAGGTCTTTTTCTCACTGAAAATTTAAGTATATATTATGTTCAGAAGAAACATATATAGAGTTAGAATTACTTTTTTCTATGCTTCCCAAAGTTTACCTTTAGACAACTGTAATGCGTATCTAAGAATGAATGAAATCTCCTATTCCATATCTGCTGACATCTCCCATTACCTTATTTTTTTAAAAATGTGTGTGTGTATGTCTGTTTAGATTTACTAAGAATCGCTTTTAACAAAAAATTTATAGAAAGTTAATGTTCAGATTTGATATACCTAAATTCTATTAATGCTAATCTGTTAAAAATTTTACAACCTACAAAACTAGAAATAATTTATACAAAGTCACCTATCAGATTGAGTGCATTCTCAACATCTTAATCTTTATTTTGTTAGCAATTTAAAAAATAGGAAAAGTTTATCTGTAAAAATGCTGACAACTTTAAGGAACAGTGTACTACCCTGGAAAGGCCTGTTTCAATGTATCTATATCCTACATTTTTTCTCTCTACTACGTATATCTAGGATTTAAGAACTTCAGATAAAGTATTGCTGCTTGCTTTTTTGTTTTGTATTTGTTTGTTTCATCTTTTTTTGTGCAATAAGTGGAATGGCGATATAAATTCCTCATCTGGGAGAGGAATGAATGACGATTTGATTAACCAGTAAAGTTGTTCAGAAAGCTGTGTTTCAGCTTTTTTCTGTATTTCAATAAAATCTTCTGCAATATTTTCATGAAATTGAATTAGCTTGTAGCATTCATTTGGATTAGAAAAAAAAATGTGTTTTTTCTCTTCTCTTTGAACATTCTCAGACTGCTCTTGGTTTTGCAGAACTTGTTGAAATTTGTATACCTCTACTAAACATAGATCATGTTAAGTAGTATGTTATGTGTACTGTGTATAATGCAGTATAGTATCTCTTTCAGAATATTCTGGCAGACTCTTCTGAACAGGAGGACAACAGGAAAACTAAGAAAATGTAGATGAAGGGAAGGAAAGAAAGTACCCTTTTCTTACATTATTTTTAGCTTTTTGAGATTAACAGTGGCCACTATAGAAAAGGTAAAAGCGTGCTTATGAGCGTATTTGTAGTGTCTATAATACCAAGTATATTGACTGCAAAATTATGTTGGTATTTATTCATAATGGGTAAGGTCACCTGAGCAATTGCTAGGCTGTTTTAAATGAGCAGATGCACAAATCTAACCAGACAGAATCGAGAAATATGTGCATTGGTTGCGCTCCCTTTTTCACGTTCTGTGTAGAACCAACATTCCTTATTTTGAGTTAGTCAACAGTAGAGCAGAAAATTAAGGTTTTTCTGTCAGTCCAAGAAAAAGGGACAAAGAAACACTTTGGCACCCGGTCTATGCAGCCTTGTGCAAAACAAAATCAGGCTTTAAACTTTTTAAAAGCCTGAATGGAAAGGGTAGTACACAAGAGTGAATAAAACCAAGAAGTAGCTAATTTTCCATGGAGCTTGAGATGCTAGAGTGAAGTTTTCTTTAAGGCCTAAATGCTACGGGTCATTTACAACTGTTTTCTGCTGTAGTTATGTATTTATCTAAGTAGCATAGTGGAATTCCAATGGGAAACTGGCAGGTACGTTTGCTCCACCTGCTCGGTCTCACGTACATTACAAGAACACGGTCCACTTCAGACTTTGCAGCAGTTTGGGAAAAACACATTCTGCCGAAGCTCTGGCTGTTACCACCGTACAGTGCCGGATACGATTTGCACAGAACAACCCCAGCCGGCTGCCTTCCACCTGCTCCATCGCCTTCCCTCCCCCGCCTGCGGTACCACCGGCTCGGCTCGGCTCCGCCCGGTCCGGCCCCTCCCCTCTCAGCCCGGGGCAGCGCAGTAGGAACGCAAAAGCACCGCGAGGTCTCCTCGGTCACAACACCAACCGCGGCGGCGCGGCGCGGCCCGGCCCAGTGCGGCCCNTGTTAACAATGGAAGTGACCATTTTTGTAAATAATATTCTAGCAGGCTGAGCTGAGAAACTAAACTTTTGGTTATTCTTTTTCAAACTTGTGAAAGCATTCAGATGGGTCAGCCTGGAACACTAGATAAAAATCTGATGAAGCCAAGCTCAGAATTTGAAAATTATCATTAAGAATTATCTCTTCCTATAACATGTCTCTCATTCTCAGTTATTCTTTCGCATGAGGAACAGATGTATTAAAAAACAAAATAACCCAAACTTTTATATGGCCTGTTTTACCTATATGGTGGTGTTTTCAAAAGGAATCATTAGCCATTCTTGTACTCTAAAAGAAAAAGGTTCCTTAATGGCAATAAATTAATTTTCTCTTAAGTAACTGTAAATTATCAGCTCTTTGTAACACCCTTTTTTCCAAACTGCATCACAAATTAACCTTAATATTAAATCTTACCTTTAAATTCAAGCCAAGATGTTGGTCTTCTGTTAAAGAAAAATAGATCTTTCAGTCAATTAAAAACAAAAGGATTTGTAAGGACATAATTTATAAGGGCTCATATGGATATGGGAGTACACTGCAAATAAATGTAAGAAAGTCCTCCCAGACCACCAGCTTAGATCCCTGGCTTGCCAGTATCTCTTTAATGGTGTATGGAGATACTGATTTGAGACCTTACTTGACCTCACACGGCACAGGGGTGGCTATGGAAGATTCAACTAAAGGACAAATTAAATATTTTTTAATTGATTTTACTGGGCTTGAATCCTAGCACATCTCAGAGCAAGGCAAGAGTAAATTTTACAGCTTCCAAGATCTGCAGCACTTGCTATGTAAAACAGGGATTAGAAACAGTCTATATCTTCTTTTCAGTTTAATGCAGCTGTTTCTCAAATGGTTTTATCAAAGCAACCTGTTCTGTCTGGATCTTGTTCTCTACGAGTTTTTCAAATAGCTCCATTTGAAACAACACTGGGATCCAACATGAAAAAAACTTGGGAAAAAAAGATTTTTTAAAAACTGACTCAGTTCTGCTTTTTGCTTCCTATCTAACACCTCAGAATGCTGTTGTCCTCTGGAAAAACTGCATTTTGCAGATCTGGAGTAGTGGATTAATTTTGGAGCACAGTAACATTCCAATAGTTTCCAGAGTATAAATTGGACTGATTCTGATACATGTAAAAGCAGAAATGTGGTAGAAAATTACTGTATTAGACAAAATAGAGTTCGCAAAACTGGGGGTTTTTGGGTTCCTTTTCCTCTTCTTTTTTGATGCTTGCTGATAGTGGATGTTGGTGAGTTTCAGTTATACAGTGAATACAGACCAATCTTGCTTCATTACAGAGATTTTTTAATTTTCTGCAGCTCCTAGTACTAAATATTTAACCATTTCTATTTCTTTCACTGCCCTTTTTTTAAATATTAAAAAAGGAATATTTGTTACCAGATAATATTTTATTAAAAAGTTATTTTTCCCCATGGTATCAAAGGTACAGCATGTTGACTAAAGGATGTTTATTTACCTTCCATTTGCACATTTGACCTATCCACCAGCACCTGAGACTCATTTTCATGAGAAGTCACCTCCTCTTTCTTGTCAGCATTAGTACTGGGAGATGGTAGACACTCTTCCTGTGTAAAAACAGACACCACCATCTAAATCATGGTAACACTTAAAATAGCCCACATCTTGGTATGTGTATGAAACCCTTACTATACTGAAGTNGCCCAGTGCGGCCCTTTCCCGCCTCTCTCTCCCTCAGGGCGAGCCGGCACACGGGCAGCACGCACCGGGCGGAACAGGGCGGAACCGCGCCTGCGCACCCGGTACGATTGTGCAGGAGGGGGTGTGGGTGTGCTTGGAAGGTTCTGGAAACTGAATGGGGTAGCGATGGGCATGAGTGGTGGTAGTTGCGAAGGTGTTGTTGGCTGAGGTGAGAGGGATTTTTTTTTATGAAGTAGAAGGTGAAGCTAAAAAAGGGGGAGGTAAAGCATGCATAGTCTCTTTTTTTTTTTTTTTTCTGTTTTTACACTGTGCATGTTAGATGTGGGGGTTTAGATGGAATAATGCTGACTAGAGGGATAGAAAATTAGTGGGTTTTTTGTAGGAGTGTTATGGCTGGAGGGGCACCCTCTCCCCTGCTGCTGCCGCTGTGTTTTCCTCACAGCGGTGTGGGGGTACAGTGACCTCTTGCAGGGGTGTGGGATTTGGGCAAACATCTGTTTTCTTGTTGTTAATAACAAAGTAGCAAAAATTTATAGACTTGCTTTAGGTGTATGCTCTTTAGTTATGCTTAAATAGCAGCTTTTAAGAATCATTAATCAGGCATTTATTGTTATTTTACAGTAGCATTGAGGAAGAGTTTAGCTGAGAAACATGGAAGTCTTGGTATTACAGGTATGCTGGTGTTTCTTGAAGTAAAGGATTTCTGTTCATTTTGATGCAACTTTGAAAGTCAGATTTACAAATAAGATGTCTCTGTATTTCCATTCAGTAATTTCTTACACGTGTGGGGTCACATGGGTTAGATAGGTCACATGGGTTAGGTTTTGTCATTCCTTTTATGTCTTTGTGTTGGTTACATCTCAAGGCAGTAGGGATGCAGCTAAAATCTAAAATGGAAGATGTGGAACTGTGTACTGTAATACTAGATATTGCTGAATTCCACAAGTGATGATGGAAAAAATATTTTTCTGGAATATAGCCCGGACAGCTGACCCAACTGACCAGAGGGATATTCCATGGTATTGAATGTCATGCCATGCTATAAAAGCTGTGACAAAGGAGAAGGAAGGGGAGACATTTGCAGTTAATTAATGTGGCTTTCCAAGTCACCATAATACGTGACGAAGCCTCTGCCTTCCCGTGAGCAATAGTGAATACATTGTTTATTTTGTTTTGCATGCTTACACAGCTTTTGTTTTGCCTATTCAGCTGTTTTCATACCAGCCTGTGAGTTTTCTCACTTGTACCCTTCCAGTTCTCTCAGTCATCCCGTTGCAAGGAGTGAGGAAGCAGCTGTGTAGTATTTAGCTGGGATTAACCCACAATAACTGAGGACATAGATCAGCTGAAAGATTGGCATATAAAGCTCTGCAGAGGCTGAGCAAAAACTGTGAGCCCATTTTAAAGGAGCTGACTGTCTTGTAGATTCTTGAGCATGAAGAAGAGCCCATAGGTGGGGTTTGTTGTGTATTATGGGGTTTTTTATATGTACTTCTTGAACGCAATATGGAAGTGAAAAGCTTTGTCTTTGCACTTTATCTGCTGTTTGGGTTAAGTAACTTTTTAAATAATGATACTGCCTTTTAGAGTAAACATGCTGCTGTTTGCAGTGCTGATGAAACTTGCAAGCTGAGAAGACATTCGATGAATGGTCTGAAGTTGAAACATGTTTTGCTTCCTAACATTCTGCATGCGAAGTATCAGACCCCATGATTTTAAAAATTATAAGTTTTTTGTTTTATATTTGCTCTTCAGATGTTTTTAAAAACATCTTACCATTTTAGTAGGCATTAATAATATTTGTTATTGTTATCTATCCCTTGCCCCAGATTGAAGATCCAGGTTGCTTTTGGGTCACTATTAAAGGATGTGGACCTTACACAGTTGATGAAATAGAATATGAAAACTTGAAGGCTGAAATGAATCGGTTCTATAACAAATCTTCTGAAGGGGTGGATGAAGTAAAACCACTAGCGGTAGAAGAAGGCCAGGTAGAATCATTGTATATTGTAGATAGATGCAGATGTTTTCTGCATTTTTTGGGGGGGTGAATTATTATTTTTTTTCTAATATTCTATGTAAAAAAAGTAGATCGTGACCTCTGCAGAGGTACTATTTTCTTACCTGTAAATTTCATAACTACGTAAGCTGCAGTGCTTGCATTTTACAAAGAAAATTGAGGGCTGTAGGTTAAGGACCATATCCTTGCTTCTAATAAGATGTTAAGAGTGTAATTTGTTACGTTTGCATGAACTTACCATTTTGTTCTTTTTTTTTTCACTTTCTTTCCCAGATTTGTGTGGTGTTCAGTGAGGAACTCAAATGTTGGTGTAGAGCGGTTATTAAGTCAATCATGTACTGTACAGATCATTATCAAATAGAATGTTTTCTTGTGGATTATGCCAAATACATTTTTGTTAAGCCAAAGCAGTAAGTGTTTGGGGTTTTCTACACTATCACTGAAGTGTATTTTTTATTTATTATTACTATTAAAATGTTACTTAGGTAATGGAAGGGCTTTGCTTAAATTCAGGTTTGGGCTGGGCCTGCAAGAAACTGCTAGGCATATGATACCCTTGCAACTGTGGATGTAAAGCAGTCTTTGTTTTGTGAATTTTTAAAGATGCATTCGGTTACAGGTTTTGATGGGGTTTTTTTTAAGATTTGAAATTGAAATAATGGCAGTTTGTTATGACTGAAATCTATGATTGCCACTTAATATACTTTCCTCTCTTACTAAGTGTTTATAAACGTAAACATTAAAAAAAATTCTGACCAATGAATATCATTCAGAAAGCATATGTAGACAAAGAAGTTCACTTGCTGAACCAACTTCCTGTCATCTGGGCACACATAAATGTGTATGGGGGTTTGACACTGCAGTTTACTGCTTTGTTTACTAAGAGGTGACAGTCTGTCTTGGCATAGTTCAAAAAAAGTGAGTTTTCACAGGTTTCCAAGTTTTCATAAAGCCACTATGAAACCTGATGTTTCTAAAATCATAGAAGTGTTTTTAAAAAACAGCTGTTCCAGCTCTTTGCTTTAAAGTGCAAAAAAACCAAACTGATGGTTTCAGGCTATTTCATTGTGGAAGCCAAAATTCTGGAAGAAGTGTTGTCAAGAGATAGGGAAAGGGAAGGATGTGTATGAGACCAGTGGCTTCTGGAGAAGAAAATGTGCTCTGAAAAATGGGATTGTTTCCACTTTGTTTTTAAGCATTCGAGTTGCCCTGGAAGCATTTATGCAGATCCCGTATAAAGCAAAGAAGTGTAGACTGTATGGCACAAAGCCAGTGACATTGCATATTGATTTTTGTGAAGACACTGCAAAAATTGTGTAAGTAGAGTTTTAATAAATCTATACATACATTTCCTAAGTATGAATTTTTGATATCAGAAATGTTTTTTGGAAGAAATTGTCTCAAGAGGACCATAGGATATCAATGGAAAATTGTTTCTGTTTAAGAGGAGCAGTTCTTATATGGAACTGGTTCCTTAATGATTTAGGGTTTATTATTCAGCTGGTTGAATCTTTTGATACTTTTCATTATTAAAACCTTTGGAAATTCAGGTAAGTTTCTGACTAAGTTCTTACCCTTTGTCATGTCAGAAATGTTTCTTGATTCCCAGCATAGGAAATTCCATACTAATCTCTCCTTAAGAGATGTTCCTTACAGAGGAGACTCTACATTTTTAGCTGGTCACAAAGTCTATAGCTGTTCATAGGTAGCTTTGATTCTCCTCATTCTGTCTTTTTTCTGGACATATTCTTGATTCTTGCTGTGCTTTCCTTATGTTCATCTCAGTTTCATCTTACTACAGTTCTGAAAGAATAGTAAGGTTTTGCTTGGGTCTCGTGGTAAAGATGTGGGATAACCAATTGTGTTGCTTTTTCTAGACCAGCCAAAAGATGGGACAGTGCTGCTACTCAGTATTTTCAGAACCTTCTCAAAGGTAAATAAAACATCCTGCCAAAACCCCTCTTGGTCTTCTTTTCTCAAGGCTAAACAACCCCAATTTTCTTGGTCTTCTTAAAGACTGAGAGAAAACTATCAGGCTTTAAACAGTCTTTATCAGCTATGTTTGCTTGAATGGGGAGCCTAACTAAGCTATACAAGTGTGCAAATACAGTTGACTTCAAGAAAAGTAAATGTCAACTTCAGAAAGTATGCATTTATACTACAGATTGCTAAAGGTTAAAAGAAAAATAGACTTCTAGTGTAGAAGTAACACTGGTCTGTGTGGAGAGGTTATTAATCTTTTCCTACTCTTGATCTTCCTTTAAAAAGGAAGGACAGCTTCATTTTTGTAATTTTCAAGTTTTTATTGCCTTGTTACTTGTTTCCATTTAAAAGTTACTACATTTGTAAAAGCTTCTCTAAAGAAATACAGGAAACCAGAAATCAGCTAGATATGTAATGTCTCAAAGTAGAAGTGAAAAATAATGATAATTTGGTAAGAGTTTAATCTGTTTGTTACTAAATGCAGCAACTACTCGAATGGAAGCCAAATTATGTGCTGTAGAAGGTAACACATTTGATGTTTTCCTTTATGCCACAATAAAAGGTGAAAAGGTAAGATACTTTTGTATCTACAGATCCCTTTGTGGACTTTGCTTAAAACTGAAAAGCATTACTTGTAAGTGAGTTTTGCAGTTTCTGTTAGATACAGAAGGTAAGTAATTAACTTATTAGACCTTTTGTTTTATATTTCTGTTGCTTGTAAACTTCGGGAGAAATTCCAGGTAGCTGAAATCCCATTTTTCTTGATGTTGGCCTGTTGGAAGGTACTGACAAGCAAGTGAAGTCTAGCAATTGAAATCAGCTGTATCAATTCTTTAGCTTATTTTTGGCACCTTTTTCTGGTGTCAATAAGGCAGTTGTACAATATTCGAAAAATACAGAAGTTCACCATGCTTTTGCGTAAGACAGTCTTCAAACATTTGGGAAAAAAAATAGCCCCAAAATGCATAACTTGCACTAAATATCTACTGCAGCTACAGTCTTACAGACTGTAGTGTGGTAGATACAGGTTAATTTATTTGTATACTACTACTACTTGAAGAGTTTTACCAAGGCTTTTTATCACTGGAGTTACAGTCTCTTCCACAGACAATAACATTGAAGGTACATATTAGTTGAAGTATCTTTTCTCAGTTCAGAATATCCATTGGCAGTAGTCTCACTGATCTGAGACAGCGGAGTTTAAGAAGTTTCAGGTTCAGCATTATTTTTTTTTTCTGGGTATTCATGCCCACAGCATCAAAAAGAGAGAAATAACTTACAGTAAGAGGGTATCCTTTTAACAAACTATTCTTATGTGTCAGACTTCTCAAAAACCAACGAAGTCATCAGATGCAGGGCTTGAGCATTACTTTTTTCTGCCAGATTTTGATGCCCTTTTAGAGCTTATAAAGAAGTGGAGTACAGAATTTTAGGCAGAAGCATGGAAAAGGCAACTAACTAACACCTGTTTAGAGAACATACAGGAAGATATGACTGAGTATTCTGGAGTTAATATCAGAAGACATTTGTGGATACTGCTTGTGTGTTAATGCCATTGAAAGCTTCAAATAAATTGTGAAGAAGTATGTGGCTGCATAGTTTATTGCTGTATAATTTATTGCTTGTTGATACCGGTCAATGAAGATCTTGGTTTTTTAGGTATGTGTTAATGATGATCTTGTCACAAAGAACTTTGCTCGTTTTGAAGAAGCTGAAGAGAATACAAGGAGTTGTGCAGATCATCAGGGGAAACAAACATCACTGAATGTTGAATCTTCTCCAGTGAAAAGTGTTAAACCTATACTTGCTTTCAGACCAGTTCTGTTCCAGGAGAAGATACCAAAAAATCTTGAAACAGGTAGGGACCATGGGTGCTGGAAGCAATTGTACATGTAATACATCATGTATCTTTAATGGGATATACTGAACATGAGCCTAGTGAGAATACTGTAAAGCTTTTTGTACTGTATAAGACAAAGGGTTGAGGTTGATTTACACAGTTAGTATCTTTGTTGATACTGAGATTACTTGTGGCATTGTACAGTGAGCCGTTAGTGGATTTTCTTCTTTTGAGGGATTTATTTGCACAGCAGTGCTTACAAAACTAGTGTTTACCATAAGTTGTCTATGTGTAGGGATTCAAGTCTTTATTCTTAAAAGTCTGCAACTTTCCATTCTTGTTCACTCAGTGTCTGCATGGTTATCTTTATGTAACTATTTTTTAGTTGTTCTTTTTGCCTTTAGGAAATGATACAAGCAACTAAACAAGTCAGTCACAACCCACTGTAAATAAAACCACTGGCTTTTTATGTGTTCAGATAATCAGAAATGTGTTTCTGCATTTTTTATTTACATTTTCAGGTCTTGCTGGGTCCAGTTCTTTTCTTGAAGAGATACACCAAAGATCAAGCACAGATCTAAACGAAAATCCTGCATCTGTAATTACCATATTTTGTATTAAATTGCTGAAGATGAATGGAACTGAACATCTTTAGAACAGATCAGGCATACTGTAGTCATCTAGCCTGTTTTATGTTACAGACATCTGGGGACTGCACTAATTGTTGATACAGTTGAATATTCTACTTCATTTTCTTCATTTAAATTGCAAAACATTTTATAAAATGTACTACAGTCCTGTAAAAGGTTGTGCCTCATCTGCATTCCTTTGCTGCATTTTTATGAGAATAACAATTTACACTACTTGGGTTTGTGGATATATAGCAATGTGAACTTTAGTGTTTGCCTGAAAACAAAGTAGTCCTTATGTTCTGTACCATGGTAAACATGCATTGGAGTTACTTCTTACTTTTTGAGTTGTCTGATACTTTAAAAGCCTAGCCCAGTTTCATTCTGTTTTCATTTTCTTACTGTTCTTTACTGAAACATTTTCAAAATGGTAGCACTCATTCTTGTGTGTTAAATTGTGTACTGAATTTCACAGCTGGAGCTATTGCAATGCCTGTGGTGGAAAGGAAAATGAAGTGTTAGATTTTAGGCAAATAATCACTGTTGAGTGTTACCCAATCTCATCTCTTTTAAAGAGCCCATGTACTGTTTCATGTCCTCATCTCCCACATGCTGTAAAGGATAAATTTGCTTCTGTGATGGCAATGGAATTATTTCTTCTGTCAGGTCAGGGGAAAAAAGGAGTTTTACAGAAATTAGGTCTTAACTCTGCTAAAACAGGAGGATCACAACCTCTTCTGAGCTTCAACTGTTACGTTATTGCAATATTTTTGAAAGAAAAACAATGAAATTGGTAGTGAGGGTTGTTGGTTGTTACTGAAGCAGAGTGGGATTATTTTTGTACCTTTCTGGAACCAGCTCAATTACTTTTACCAAACACTTGAGTGATGCAAGTGTGACAAAGTCATGCCTGTTCATTTCTGGTGACTTAATGATGAACACTAGAAAATCCTGTTCTGAACCAGACATGTTTGGGCTAATTCTGGATCCACTATCTGCTTGATTCCTTGAGGACTTTTCAGCATGTTGTTCAATTTAAGCTCAAGAGCCGTTTCTTTCTGAGTGTGCAGCTGGGTAACCTGGTTTTGGTTTTCCTCCTGTCTGCTGTGCAGACTTTCCATGAGATGTGACTGTGAATTAATTTTTCATTTGTGTGGCTGATACTCTTGTCACATACTCATTTCTTAGTAAAGAAAATGCTGTTATGTAAGAAGCAGTTTCCTGAATTTTGTTTCATCAGAATTGTTGCCTAATTCAAACTTAAAATCTGTACAGAAATTTGCCACAATATTTGGGGAGTCCTAGAGCTGGGTGATACAGCCACTTTCAATTCAGTAAACTTAAGAAATAATTTTTCTAAAAACGTTGCTGTTGAACAGAATTTTTGTTTTAAAACTATGTTCATCTTTTTTTGATAGGTTGTCAAAGGAATTCCAGATTTGCCTTTCAAGGAAAATACAGCAGTTAACATAGACAGGTACGTTACATCACAGTAAATATTTAAAGTATTTATGTAATCAGATAATTAGGAGCTGTATTAAGTTTCCTCTTACTACTCTTAGTAGTAAAAGGGCAGAGGGCAAGAGAAAATATATGCACACAGTTTTACACAATAAGGGAATTTGAAGCTGCTGGTACTTATCCAGACTACAAAAAAATAGCAGTTATTTCTAAACAATAGCTTGACAACAAGGATTTGATTGAGAAGTACTTTTTTCTGTGCAAGAAATGTGTGAAGTTGCTTTGTTTTATGCTTAGTGTGATTCATAAAGCTTTCAAACTTTATTAAATATGACTGTAAATTGATTTGTGCAATGCTTTTGCTATGCTGTATGTCACTTGATGGAAATGTAGTAAACTCATGGAGTGTTTTTTAGTTCAGTTTCTAACTGGTGCAAAGATATATTGTTTATATTTTAAGAAACCTTTTTCCTACAGGCTTTTTTTTTTCCTGAAGTTGAGGAACCTACTAATTATCTTCTTAAAAAAATCATTAGGATTATTTTCAGATTCTTAAGTTAATACTAAATTGTATTTTCAAAATGGTATTTTATAATTTCTTTTATATTCAAGGGGTTTTATTCTTGACATAGGTAATATATTAGGAGTATTTAGTGAGTTAATTGATTCATTATGTACTAGAAATATTGGTAGTATTTATGAATTTTTTTTTTTTTTTTTTTTTTTTTTTCAGGATTCCAGAGGTCTTAAATTCTGATCGTCTGAAGACACACGCAGTTCAAGATGACAAACAGGTATTTCAGGCACTAACTTTGATTTAACTGCTCTTGTGCAAAGGTATAGTGTGTATGTGGAAGGTTTTGGTAGTGTTGGAGCTGCAATGGTGGCCTTTGTGGAAGGAGGTCAAGGGCTTATTCCAGCAACAAGACTCACTCACTCAAAGCCAAACCTGAACTAGCCCTCAGAGTTGGTGGTTCCTTTATGAAAACATATTTAAGAACGGGCAAGAAATACAAGGGAGAGAACAAAAGAAAGAGAGGCAGTACCAAGATCAGAGGAGGAGGAGGTGCTCCATGGCAGAGGTGATTTACCTGAAGAGACAGCAGGCTGTGGAGGATCCACATTGGGGCAGAGAAAAGAAATGAGAGGGAAGGAGCAACAGAGAGGAACTGCTGAGTGCTGACTGCAGTTCCTGTATTGTCTGCTCGTTGTCTCAGTGTGGGGACTGAGTGTAACTTGCATTGATTTTAAGGGGGAAGGAGTTTGGAATGAAGTAAAGCTTGGGATTGGCAAAGCAAAGGTGTTTTTGTGAAGTGTGTAGATGTTTGAATCTTTGCTTTTCTTTCCCATTAGCTAAATCTGTACTTCCATATTACTTGGCAACAAAATAAGTTAACCTAAAGTTGAGTCTGATTTACATGTGTGAGTGATTGTTAAGCAGCAACTGTCTGGGTTGGGCCCTGACTCTTCTTGCCCATCCCTCTGGAAGGGGAGGGCAAGTGAACAAGTGGCTGTGTAGATGCTTGGCTGAAGCTAACCCACCTTTACACCAATTTTACTAGTTGTATTATTTCATTGTATTTTGATTTTGGTAACAGCTGAGTGCTAGCTGTACACAACACCTGGTGCATTCTCTTAAGTGGTTTAAGACAGTAATGTTAAGACAGTCTTGATGAACCTTTCCTTAAAGATAGCAGTAATTTTAATAATAAATTTACTAGTAATTTTTTCACTACCTGTTCTGGTTCGTGACTTATCAGTATATATGAGTAAGTTTAAAGGTATTTACTATTTCCTTAGCTTGATTTTTTTTCAAAATGACATTTTTTAAAAACAGTAAATGCTTTAGAGTCTTATGCAAGCTAAGACCCTTTTGTTAAGTATTACCTTTCTCATCTATTTGTCATACAGTTTCAGATTTTTCAAAATCTTAGTGAAGAAAGAAACTTTGTCTTTCTTAGCAATAAAATTGAGCCATCATCAGTTCTGGAAACAACACCACTTTTTGATCGTCTGAAAAAGGTAATGGAAATGGGCACTGAATATTTTTCGAAGGCTAATATTATACCCTAAGTTTAGATACTAAATATTATAGAATTACCCAGTTTAGATGGAGAAATGTCTAGGGGATGGTTTGTGCAGCTGAATAAATGAAACTTTGGAGAGATGCTGTAAGAACTGTACATGTTTCTTCTGGTATATTAACCACTGCTACAAGTCATGAGACTTCCATTTAAATATAAGAATTTTAACTCCTCAGCCTAGAAGCACTTTTTAATATTGTGTGTTTAGGACATTTATTATATAGTTTGTCTAAAAGCTTCTAACTCAGTCGTTTTCATGTGGAACTTTTAACTTCTCTTTCTCTAGGAACTTGCCCAGAAAAAGTTTTCGGGTCCAAACTTCACAGAATCTTACTGTTGGCCACCAGTAGCTCGAGGATGTGATGTAGTTGCTATATCATCCCAGGGAAATGATCCTTTTTTATATATTCCACCAGTACTTACATTTTTGCAGTCAGAAGATTGCTACAAAGCCTTGCCAAGAGCAAGTGGAGTATGTATGCATTAGAGTGGTTACAGGTTTCCTGTTTTCAAGTGCAGATACAGAATAATCAAAAAGATAGTCAATATTTAGAATGTGTACATTTCATGGGATATTAGTGTCTCCATCATGCTTGTCACTTTGTGTAAGCCCTCCACTTAGAGGCTTACAGAGAGAGACTGCTTGAATGTGAAGGTCTAAAACTTACTTATCAAGTAATGTCTAACAGGTGGCTGATGTACCACTTCGATACATGATGTTTTGTTCTTAAGGGGATAGTATGTAGCAATTAGAATTTCTATTAGCTGTTTAAATACTGTAATTCACTTTCTAACTCAGATCACAGAAACACAGAATTATTGAGGTTGGTAAGGGACCTCTGGAAATTGCCTGGTACAACCCCAAGTAAGACAAGATGCTCCTGCTTCTCTTAAATTTTTTGACCGTGTGTTGTACGTTGCTCTGTGCATCCTTTGTGTCTCCCAGGTTAACCTGGTGTATGGTTCCTTAGGTCTGTAGCACCTGCACTTAAAAAGTTATACAGTACTAAAAATTTTGAAGTATATAAAAGACCTGTGTTGCAAATAGTGTTTCTGCCCTAAATGCTGAAGTAGTACAGTTCTTAAGATTCTGAACTCTTATGTAATACTGTGGTGTAAAATTTTGAACATATGTGTCTAGCCACTAGCACTTATTTTATGTCCTGGGTGGAAGAAGGCACAACTTGTTTTTGAACTACTGAAAACATATGAGAAGTGCTCCAGATGGCTTCATCCAATGTTGATAATACTTGGGCAGAACAGAGAAGAAGCTACAAGTACGAAAATCCAAGGATGTAAGAATGCTTTCCATCTTCTTAATTATACTTGAGAAGAATGTGGGGTGTCTTAATTGCAGGAAGTTGTGACAGAATCAGTTTATACATCTGAAATTTTTTGTTCTCCTAACATGCCCTGTGCTGTTTGTTAAGTCTCTTCTTCCTACTTGTAGGTGAAGTAATGGTGACTACACCATATAGCCTCCTGAGGCTGTTTGAACATCACAGTTCATTATTTTGTAGACTTTGCCATCTTGTTCTTGATGAGACTGAAGTACTGTTCTCTGATGCTACTGCACAGGTAAATGGTATATATGTTCAGATAGTTAAAATGCTATTTCAGTTCTGAATGTGTCAGTTGAAGAAAACGTAATGATAAAAAACCCCCACCCTTCTAGTAGAATGAAATGCAGGAATAGTTGCAGTGTATTAAACTTTTTTTTTTTTTAGACTTTTCCTGCCTCATGTTTTTGTCATTTTTTTGTTTGGTTGGTTTTTTTTTTTAATCAGATCTCTGTTCTACACTGATCTATCATGCTGTCTTCCTCTTCTATAATTTTCCAAGGATTTGCCTTTTTTTCAACTCAGCGGTGATATTTTCACTGTAAGTGTCTTCAGTCTACTTTGAAAACTTGCATCCTTCTCATGACATTTCCATCTTCTCTGGGCAGAATCCTGGGTTATGCTCCTCTATGTGTGCAAATGCTGTTCCTCCATGCTATTGTCACTTTCTTCTTGCTTCAGAAGTCATTCAGATAATAACATGAAAGTGCACAAACCAGACACTGCATTTTGTTACGTGGCATTTGTGTTTTGCTGTGGTGGGAGTTTTGTGACTGGAAAAAATGGTGTGCTGAAACAGTGTCGCTGTTACATACTCATTAGAATATAGTAAGAGCATAGAAAAACTTATTCTTTATAGGTTTTTACTATATTAGATTATTACAAGAAATCTGTTACTGCTGAAGCATGGGAATACTCACCACATCAGATTGTTGCTGTTGGGACTCACTGGAATAAACATGTAGCACAGATGATAAAGGAGTTCATGAATGATCCTTACATTGTGATAACATCTATGGAAGAAGCTTCCATCTGTGGAAATGTTCAACAGGTAAAAATTTGAGGATAATGTACCTGTTTGTTTACCAAGATACTTTGCTGTTTGTGCTGGTCAAGATCAGTGGCTGCTGACTGTTCATTTTAAGTGGGTAGTGCTACAGTGCTAACTCAGACTGACCAGGTGCATTTCCTGTGTATGAACAGAGGTGCCTTGTGCAAGTTAATCACTGAATGAGGTGAAGGTCTCTTAACTGGATTTTTAGGGCTGAGATGAAGACAATTCCTCTGGTATTTCATTGTTAGTGCAAATGAATCTGAATTTCATCAGGGTTTTTGCTGTTTTGAGTGGCAGAACTATAATAAAAGTTATCTCAAGACAGAACTAGTAAAATACTTGTTTTAGTGCTGTGTGCCACACAATACAGAACTTATTTGAACATAATTTTCAGGAAGTTCTTAGGTGCCTTGTCATTTAGTTCCCAATTCAATGTGGCGTAGGCGTTGTGTAATATAAAATGTTTGAAGTATGAGCTGAATTCTTCTGTCAGAATGTAATCATTTGGCACTGAGAATTTTTAGAAGTCTCTGGAGACTAGGCATTCTGAGCATGACATGAAACTAAAAAAATTATGCTTGAATTAGTAAAGAGTATTTCAGTGCAGTATGCTTTTGGAGTGTGAAGCTTTTTTAGGGGCACTTGAAAATGTCAAATGCAGATTGACAAATCATGTAAAATAAAATGAATGACAAGTCTTAATGTGGGATTTAGTTCGTGTTGGATTTTAGTTATGTTCCTGGAAGCTGTCCTAAATGCATACCTTTTGTGAGAGCTCTCTATGCTGTAACTGTGAAAGAAGACCAGCACTTACTAGAGCTGTCATTTACCGTATTCTTTGGCATTATATATCAGTGCTTGTTTAAAGGAAGAATGATATAGTAAAATATGTACAGATCACACGAACTGTCAGCCCTCTGTTTTATATCTACCTCTAGGTCATACAATCTTGCACAAACAGTGGGAGAATTGCTGTATTACTCCAAGCACTGGATTTTACCCACAGTAACATTCAGAAGGTGCTGGTATTCACTAATTCAGCAAATGAAGCAGAGATGGTACATGAGGTAAGTACTTAGATATGTAGAAAAGTGCCTTTTTTTTTTAATTGTGAAGGTATGACAAACTAAATATTGGCTTAAAAGGCTTTCATTGCTTCATTCTTAACTTTGTTCTCTCTGTGAGGTTAGAATTTTGAGTTGAACCAAACTCACTTTTTTTTACCAAATAACCTAGGCTTTTGTAGTGATTAACTTGTGAAACTTGGATTGACAAATAAAGAAACACTTTTGAGAATACTGTACTTATAAAAGGTAATATGGGTTATTATGATTGTTGAGGGATTTTTGTTGTTTTTTTCTGAGAGACCAAAGCTTGAGTCTCCATGTTGTGAGATGACAGAATTGATTAGAACAGAGAGGACACCTTGACAGTGGGGAACGTTTCAAATGGAATTTGTACTTTCTTACACATTTGTTTAACTTACCAATCTATATCAGCCTGAGCTTTATTAATTATTAGTTTCCTGTATAAAAATAAAACTAAAGTCAATATCCATAACCTCAATTTTTTTTTTTGATTGATATAAGCAGAGTAAATTCCAATAACATTCCCTTGGCTGTCTTTCCAGCACCTATGGTGTGCTAGATACTAAGATACAGTATTGATTGGAGTGTATTAGAGCAGTTACTGTACTGTGAGAGTGTGTAACTTTTTGTCATTCAGGTACTGAAGAACAACTCACTATTTACCTTGAAAATACATAAAGAAAGCAAGCTTGATTTCAAGGATATTTTAGAGCAATGGACAGAAGAATATAGGCGTGGCACTCCTGTTGTGTTAGGTGAGGTTTTTTTTTAATCTAGTTGTGATTATGTATTTATGGTGGCTTATGTTCTATACTACATACTTATACTAGTTTATCACATCACTTCCTCAGGGTCAGATCCCAGTGAATTCTTTCTAGTAAAACCAGCTTGGTTTTCTTTCTTTCTTTTTGTGTTGTTGTTGTTTTGGTTTTTTTGTTTTTGTTTTAGTGTGTTGGTGTTCCTGGGTCCCAGGCTTAACTGATGTAACTTACTTATTAGAGGGAACACAAATGGGGGTTTCTTGATGTATTAGTTAAAAGTATTGCTGATTCTTTAAGAGAGTTCCCATGATTTCACAATGGTCTCCAACTACAGAGGATAGTTAGGATAGTTTACTTTGGAAAGAACTTAAAAACTCCAAATCTCCCATATGTTCTGTTAGAATTCTATTTTTTGTTATTTGCAGTAGCAAAGACTATTAAACCAGTTTCAGGGTTGGTTTTTTTTTTTATTTTGTACATCAAAAGCAATAAGGTTGACTTAATTACATCTGCTTTGTAGGTTCATACAGTGGTGTTAGCATTTTTTCCTTACTCCAGGTGCTTTCTGTCTTGTAAAGTATGTGGCTGTGGGCAATCCTGTTTATTCTGTGAAACTGATACAAGGTACAGAAAAATTCTGTGCTATTAGAGACTAAAGTGAAACGCTGCCATATGGGTGAGAAGTGTATTGACTGAAAAAATACAATGCCTGATGTAATCCCTCACATGCTTGAAACATTGTAGTTACGTGTGTGTGTGTATAAAACCTGTGCTTAGTTTTAACAGATGACTGTGTGCAGTCTTTGGGAATCACTGATGCAACATGCGTGATACATTTCAGTCTGCCCTCTCCAGGAGCCTTTGGGCAGCGTCTGTGCTGCATGTCTGACAGCTTCTGCAATGGGATAAAGGTTTGAGGAAATGTTCAATGTGTTAATACTACATTTGATTATTAAGTGGTGGATACATAAAAACTTGTAAAAACCCAAATTTTTTAGTGTTCTTCTGTAGATCAGAAATACCCTAAGTCAATCATTCTGCTAACAGAAGACAGTACGTCTGATACACTTGGGATCCTGCGCTATTTGCAGCATGCAGAAGCTGAAATTCCACCAGAACTTCATGATTTTGCTGCCAAAACACTACAGGCTGAAGAAGATAAGAAATTTGCAAGGCCATTGTGTGCTTATCTTAAAACATTTGGGATTTGCAGGTAAGGAAACAGCAAGTTTTCTTGACACCCATACTGACACAGGAAGGCATTGGATGTCTAGGATGATGAATGCTGCTGCTTTGAATTTTCTTGTTGGATACCTTTATTCAAACTAGGTTTTGCTCATGTTTGATTTTTGTGGGGGTTTTTGTGTCTGCTGATCTGTGGGTTTTTTTCTATCTGTCTGGTTAGGCACTTTTATGAAAACAAAAATATTAATGTTTTTTGTAAGTGTCCAGCACTAGGACAAGGGGAAATGGATTTCAACTGAAGGAGGATAGGTTTAGACTGGATCTTAGGAAGAAGTTTTTCAGTATGAGGGTGGTCAAACTCTGGAACAGATTGCCTAGAGAAGCTGTGGATGCCTTCTCCCTGAAGTGTTCAAGGCCAGGTTGGATGAGGCTTTGAGCAACCTGGTCTTGATGAGAGGCATCGCTGCCCACAACAGGGAGGTTGGAGTAGATGGTATCTAAGGTCCTTTCCAACCTAAGGCATTTGATGATGGTAGTTGTTGCAAGTAATAAAAAACAAAATATTACTGTTTGTTTTTCTCTGAAACAAGTTTTCTGGTCTTTTTTGGTTTTTACGAACTTTTCTGTTTGGATATTTCTGTGTTAACCCCCAGCATCATTGGTGCTATTTGAGACAGAAATTGAATGTTGAATGGTGATGAAATCGTAGTGGTTAAAGTTCTTAGAAGTCATATAAAAGCATCTTGCAGCTGAAAACAGAGGACCTTACTAAAAAAAACCTTTTTTTAATACTTAGGAATAGAACAATGTGTCCAGATCGTCATCAAATTAATTTACAAATAGATGTGCCCCAGAATATACCAGATAAACAAGTGTCTGGATGTGTCACAGTAAGTAGTAATTATTTACTTCATTTTGGGCTACTGAGAAGACAGATCTTAATAGCTACCTGGTATATGCTTTCTTTTCTCATATTACATTAATACAGTTGTAGTGTGCATATAGTATCTCTCCAATACTTACTCTGTTTTTTCCCTCTCTCCCATAAGTAAACAAGTGCCAGATTTTCCCTTAGTCCTTCATTTGAACTGAAATTGTTTTGCAGGTGATTCTTAGTTGACTTTTTCTTTTGCATTGAAGGTTCCTGTTCTGTGGGAAGAAGGTTTATGTTCTGTTTACTATTTCCCTCTGTAACCTGGGACCATGTGCCAAAATTAAAAGGTTCAAGTTCATATGGACGTCAGTTGTATTTACTGTAGAGGAAACAGCTTAATATTTTGGAAGAGATGTTAAAGGTGATGCATGTTTTGTTGGAAGAGAACATTTTATTCTCAGCTGATACACTGATGCAAACTTGCTAATAACTGAGCATATTTTGGCATTTAAAACTGCTGGTTTTATTTGCAGTATCCACAAAAAATGGGATACAGCTCTCACCTTATTTTCTGGGTGAATCATTTATTTCCTACTAAGATGTCAGTGCTTTATGAAAACTGTTTTGATACGAGTACTGTTCTAATTTGACTTTTTAAATTTATTTTTAGTAGTCTCCCAGTCATGAAGCCTTCATGGTTGTTGGGTTGACTTGTCTATGGTGATTCTTCACATGCCAGTAACAGTTTGTATTTCAGCTTACATTTACTTGGCTTTTCAGTCCCCTCTATATTATAGTAGTGTCTTCCCATACAGCAGGATTGTCCATTCTCTTGTCTTGGATAAGGATTACTGAGGGCAAGCGTGTAGATGTCAGTGCTTCTTTCCAGAGTTAGCACTTAGGTCAAAAAAGTGCTCAGTGTCTTCCATTTGGATGAGCTGCTTCTACCTTCTTCCTGTCCTGCCTTTTGCAGAATTCAGGTCCCTTCAGGTCATGGGTGTCATCTATTCCCAAAAATCATAGGTTGTGAGAATAGAAAATAAAGAGAACTTGGTGGATTCTTTGGTGTCACTCCATTTCTGCCTAATAAATAAACTTTTATTGGTATGTATGAGTTCAGACCCTTTGACAGCAGGCTTTAGTGCCTGAAGCTGTGATAAGTTTTTATGGCAGTCCTATTAGAAACTTGCATTTATTTACCTGTGATGCAATGAAGATGGCAGTTGTGATTGCTTCCATTTCCTCATCTAGTTCTGGTGATTGCAAAGGCTGGATGTTTGTCTTGCAGATCAGTTATCACTTTGTTCAACAGTTGTTTCTTTTTTGCGTGCAACTCAGTATGTTTCCTTCCTTTAAGATCCTCAAGTTTCATTGTGCTTCTTTAGGATTTTTATTAAGTGGAAATGACCTTTCTTGTCCTCTCGCTATCCTCTCTGGCATCATACACAGAGCTGTCTCACTACTGCCTGGCAGTGACCCTTTGGACAGAGTGCACCCATCATTTTGTGCATTTGATAGTATAATAATTTTATAGGGTGTTTTTAATGTAATTTTGGTGTATAAAGAGTGAATGCCTCATGCTTCTCATCAGTTCTTCTAAAATGCACTGTAAGGTTGGAGAACACTTAGAATTAAGCCTGAATGGTGTAGAGTATCTTTTGTGGTTAGTAGCTTGGCAGGTAATAGTATGGCTCACTATTCATTGAAGTGGAATACCACCAGCTGAGGCTGAGCAGTTCTTGCTCTATAGGTTTGTCCAGTGTTGACTATTGGCAGTTAGTATTAATTCATAATCTTACAAGTAATAAAATCAGTTTTCTGAAATGTGTGCATACAGCAACATCTCTGTCACTTCCTTGTGCTGGAAAGAGGGATAGGTGGTCTTGAATGTGAAAGCATACATGTTAATTTAAAATAATCCAGTCCTCCTTTTCTAATGTTTTTGTGCATTCAGATACTGCCTCTCCACATTGTAAATGCAACAAACTACTTTGGTCGAATAGTAGATAAACAAAAGGACCAGTATACAATTCTGGCTGAAGAAATGAATGATTATTTTAAGAAACCTAGTAATAAAATTTCTGCTAAAACTGTGGAAAAATTAGCATTTTATGGATTATGTGAGAAAACACTTGTTCACAGGTAAAAATGTCATGGTTTTAAATTATTTGCAAATGATTTTTTTCTACAAAGTAATTTAAAATTTAATAAATCTTTTTTAAAAAGGTAACCCACCTCCAAGTCCAGCCAAAAAATCACTGCTATTCAACTCGTTCTTTAAAAAGCTATCACATACTCTTGAAGTTAGCAAATGAAAGACAGAATGGTTTTCCACACATGTACACACAGTTAGAAAACACTGTTTTTTAAACAAGAGTAGATGAAAAAATATAACTGACTATATGGATAATATATATGTTTCCTCTCCTACTCTGTGAAGGGTTCAGGTGGTGGAGATTTTTCCAAAAGAAGAGGAAAATTTGTTCTTAAACGTTAAAATAAAATACATAGATGAAGGCAGAACAAGTCGAATTCAGAACTATCATCTGCTTCACTTACCTGCAAGATTCCTGAGTCTGCCACCTCAGGCTGTGGAATTTGTAGTTTGTAGAGTGAAACCCATTGATAATGAAACTGAATGGAACCCAAAGGTAATGTTTACCTATTAGGTTTTTTGTGGTATTTCTTTTAAGTTCTTTAATTTCTCTCTTGAGTTATGTTCTACAAGAAAACACCTGTGAACTGCATATTTAGTTGTAAGATTTCATTTTGCTTATTAGTATTACCAATAAATGTCTGCTATTGGGCCAGACTGTAAGAAGTCAGTTTCTTGTTTGTTTACCTACAAAACAATGAAGTGAAAGTTACAATATTTTCTTTTAAGTTGTTTAAATGGCTTCTTTAGAACAAATTATTGCTGCTTTTGAATACGTGGGGAATAACAAGGGAAGGGTAGCTCCTGTAAGTTGACCTCTGTTTGAGTACTCTTCCGTTAAGTAGTATTTTAACCTCGAGTAAAGCTGGAATATTTCACCATTTTACTCAGAATTTATTTATTTATTACCCTTTACATTGTTAAGATCAGAAGATTGTTTCATCAAATGTAATGATATTAATTATATGTTGGTATACATCTGAAGTGCAGTGAAAATTTGTTTTTCCTAGGTAACTTGTTTTATTAATCACAAAATTAAAGGAAAACTACACGAAGCAAAAATAATACATACCTTGGGAAATATAGCTTGGGTTGACCCAATGGTAGGTACAGAATTTTAGCATTATAAAATACTGGTAACTAAATTTCTTTGTAACAAGAGTGCCAGTTCTTCTCATTCTGACTTTCAGTTCTATTTTAATTTCATTCCACTTGGGATTTCTATAATATTGTCGGTTAATTTACTGTGTTGGTGTCTGAGCACTGAAACAGGTTGCTCAGAAGTTGTATAGCCTCCATCCTTGGAGATACTTGGGAACCATTCAGACATGGTCTTGGGCAGCTGACTCTGGGTGTCACCACTTGATGGAGGAGCTCGGACAGGATGCCCTCTGGAGGTCCCTTCCAGCCTCGGGCATTCTGTGATAAATATGTCTGCTTGTACATAGATGGAATACATGACTGAGTAAAACTTGAACTTGAAATCTGGAGAGCTGAATATGCACCATTGACAGCACCAAACTAATTTTGAATTAATAAAAAAATATTTTTTGGAAGTAGTTCAGAGTTTTATATTGTAAAATAATGTAGTTCACCACACATTCCTCTTGAAGAATGAAACTTTGATCTCTCAGCATTGCTTGCTGATATCTAAGACCTCTTGCCACTAGACTCAGTTCTGTTTATATTTCAGAGTTTTTGCTGTCTTAACATTCTAGCAGGAGTTTACATTTAGTTTTATTCTAATTTTTCTTGCCTTAAAAAAAATCTTAAGCTTTTTTACTTGGCTGTCTTCATCAGAATAGGAAGAATGGATGTTCTTAGGGTTTTCTGCAATTTTTTTTACACTGACATCTAGAAGACATAGTCTTGTGGAGTGTTGAGGTACAGTGTTGTGAGTTTTTCTTCATAAAGTGAATGTCTTTCTGTCAGAATTCAAAAGAGCACCTGTAGCTATCAGTTGGATATTAAAGTTGTGGTTCTAACCTTTCAGACAGTAAGATTTTTTTTTTATTTTTTTTTTTGCATCTGTCATTGGAGTAATCACAGATACGTGATGGAACTGCTTCAGTTGTCTCAGAGTTGAATTTTTAGTATTTCCTGAAATTAAAATGTTACAGTCCATGCCATATTGTAGTTGTTATTCTGTCAGTTTCCTGGCCCATGAAGAGGGAAGTACTGGTCTAGACCAAGTATTCCTGTTGGTAATGCTGACTTGGAAGGTGATAGCTAGGGAAGTGAGCACGTCCTAGCCATGTGAGCACGAACCTGTGCCATGGTGTTTACTCTGAGTATTCTGCTGTTCTCCCAGTACTTTGTGGGTTGGAGGTTCCTTTAGGTGCAGTATTTTACTTGAGAGGAGTCTTTTTTTGAAAGGTAGTGTCCTGGTTTTACCATTTTTATGGTATGCACAAGCTCATCAGAAGGGCCTTTCACAGGATCTTGTGGCAGGTTGGTCCTGCCAAATCAGAGAATAAAATGGAAAAAGAAAATGATGTGGAAGTAGTTATTCTAAATAGATTCCTTTCCCATGTCATGAATCTCAACATTTCTGTTTTCTGTGCTTCTCGTTATGTTCAGGGTTTTTTCTTACCATGCCCTTCTCCCCCCCCGTCTCTCCCCCCCAGCAGTATTATTGTTTGTTAGGGTCTAGAAGTTACTCTTAACCATGTGATGTGTAGTTTGGCTGTAGTTTCTTGGTTCTGCTAGATGGGACTAGCTAGTAGTTACTTGAGCCATTATCAAAATGAGAAAGATGGGGATGGTTTGAAAACAATTAAACATGAGAAAATTCCTGTTAGGAAATCAGACAAAGCAAATTTCTTACTGTTATGAGTTAAATGGGCTTATATTGAAAGTTTTACTGGAAGAACAGGTGGGAGTTAGAGAGGGACTACTAATGAAATCTGATTTTCATTTAGTATGCTTTCTAATTCAAGGTCCGGGTTACCAGGCTTTCAGATTTGAAGATTTCTATCAATGAATACAATGTTCGGTCTGAGATTTTGTCGACGGGTCTGGGAACAGACAATCCAGATCATATAACTGAACTTCAGAAGTTGTGCAGACACATGGAAGTATTAGATCATGCACAGAACTTGGAGCCACTGTACGTGTTGCTGAATTTTTTTCAGCATATACCATAATTGGGAAAAAATGTACTACTTTATTTAACTGGATATTTTCGTGGTTAATATTACTGAATATGATTTTCATAAACAAAAGAAACTGTTTACGATATGTCTGCTTTCCTTTCACTGTTCTTTAGCCCACATAAATATAATGGAAAGAAAAATACCAATTTTAGAAAATGTTGAACTAGTATTTGTTGCAGCTAGTCAAGTTTATAATAAAGATAGAGTCTGAATTTACATTCTGTTATATTTTATTATGATTTTATTACGATCTGTTCCTTTCAGAGGGCTCTCAGGCTCTGAGGTTTTTGCTACCTCAAGCACAACTGTTCAGAATCTTTCTTGTTTCATGTTGTTACTGAACAGGAAGGTGGGTAACCTCCTAGTGGTCACCAGAGTATATAATGCCACAGACCAGACAACTTCATAGTGCTGTCCATCCCAAATATCTGTAGTGCAAATGCTTGGGTTACTTTTGGCAGACTCACTAAGCCTCGGAGACTTCCAAGGCTGTTGCAGAACAGAGGGTCCTGGTGCCCATCTCTCAGCTGTCAAGTAGGCTGACTGTATTGCACTGTTTCCTGACTCTTGAGTCCAGCTAGTGAAGCTCATAGCTGTACAGCTAGAAAGCCAGAGGTCTCTTTATTACTAAGTGAAGAACTTTGGATATTCTAAATCAGAATGAAATATGACAAGCCCCCAAACCTAGTGGAATTTTTGTGGAAGGGAATCACTGTCTTGTCTAGATCAGTCACACACATTAAGGCCAGTAGATTTCTTTTTTTTTTATATGATACAAAGGAAATGTTGATGCCATCAGAATTTTAAATGTTCTGACTTGGATTTCTGTATAAATGTTTCTTACCAAGTTACTGAAGCTCATGCAACTTTGTGATGAGATTTACGATTAATTAGAGGTGCATTTATTCTATCTCTTATTATATATTGGATTGAAAAGCACAGCTTGAAATGGTTGTGATTACAAATAGTTGAATATTAACCGTATTTAAACTCTTAACTTTTAAAAATGTCTTTTTCTGTGTTCAGAAGTATAAACGAGGATACAGCTGGTCCAGAGAATGTTTCCAGTCCAAAGAATATGCCAATACAAGAAAATCCTTCTGAAAACTGTAGTTTCTCTAAAACGGCTTTTGGGAATCATCCATGTGGTAAACCTTTTCAAAATTAAAAAAAAAAAAAAAAAATAAAATAAAAAAAAATTAGTAATTAGGTGTTTAAATGTCTACCCCAGAGTGGTCTTACCAAATGAGTACACATAGTAGTACCATATTGCTGAAGTTTACATTACAGCACCGATACTCTATAGTTAGCAGAAGGTACTGTGAGAGTAAACCATGTTAATCTAGCTCTGTTACTAGTGGGAAATATTCTGTCCTTGAGAGACTCAGAATTGTTTGTTTCTGAATGGAATATGTGAGCAGGAAATCTTTCCTGTGGAGAGGATGAGCCCTTTGTTGCCAGGTTTAAAGCTGTGATGGTAACATCAATATTATTAGTTTATCCCTGAAACTTGGTCAGTTTCTAAAATTACATGTTTGAGGTTTCAAATAATAATGTCTTGAAACTGGTAAAACCTTTACCTGACCTGTAAAACTGCATTTTTGGGTTTGTTTTTTGTTTGTTTTTAATTCTATCACCTAAATTACTCTTTACTTAAATTTTTCAGTTGAATTACTCACTTTGTGAAATTTTTCCAAACGGGAAGTACCCAATGAAAATGCCAAATATAGTCTTGTAGTTGTAATTTGATTGCTAGCATACTACTTTTATGATGTTACTGAGGTATTTTGGAAAGTATCTCTTTCCTGTAGCATAGATAATTGCAAAATATATTTCTGGATTCTTCTTTCTAGATGGTGTAGCTCAAACTAAGGAAGCAGAAGGTTCCACCCTGCATCAGCGTAAATGGTACAAAACTCAGGGATTTGTTCCCATGCTTGTTTTTTTATGTGAACTGCCAAATAGGACAGTGATCCTCACTGAGGTTCTGTTTTGTAACTAAATAGGTATAACACAGATACAAGTATTCTGTTACATCACTGTTGAGCCTGAGAGGTTACTGCTGCTATTAGGTATCTATGTATATACACACATCATCTTGTGAGTCCCTTAAGCAATTGAAATTGCTCTTTTGCTTACTCTTGGGAGCTGACTTTTATCTGTTGAAATTATGTAATTCTTGGTTAAACACCATAGTGCTAGGAAGTGAATGAAAATCAGAATTTCAGGTCCATCCACAGCTATGAGATACCAGCTCTGACTTGTGCTTTGTCTGGATTATGTTTTTAACAAAAACCTGTCTCATTTGAGATCTCACTTGTCACTCCTAACCTTCTGTTTCCCTACATTGGTATTTAATGAGGTGAATCCCTTTTGTGTCAAGATTCTGTTCTTTGGTTGCTCTCATTTGTTTGCAAGGGTACATTGTCCCTTTGTACAGTGAGTACATTGAGTACATTGTCCTTTGTGAATAGGAAAAATAAAGTTCCTATATAATTTGAAAAGCATGCAGTAAAAATTAATGCTAGATTTGTGAGTTTGAATTTACGGAGGGACATCTTAGGTGTGGTTTGTGGTGAATGTCAGCAGATAGGGTCCTGAGAAGTTACTAAATTTTTAAAAATGCTTTGGGGCCAGGTAGTGTTTGGCTGTGATACCAGGCCAGATACCTATGACTAGGTATGCCAGATACATGTTAACCAGACCAGAAGATACCTGTGTATCCTTAATGAATGGATATTGCAGTCTACTAATGGGATTTAACTTCCACTTGTTAAAACATTTCAGTGTTTTGGGGAGATTTGAGGCACAAAAGCTGTAGAATAAGGAGTTGAAAACTTTGATGAGAAACTTATTTGTGTGTACGGTGAGTCGAAAAGCTTTATCTCTTTGATAAGTTGGTCTTGCTGGTACTTTTTCCTGTGTCATTCAAGATTAGAATGATACCATCTTAAATGAGGCAGTAAGTTTAATTTCTTTGGATATCAAAGTTAATGGAGTCTGTCTCCCCACTTGAGCTAGTACATGTTCTTCTCCAAAGCCCTGAGATCATAGTGCTTTTGTGGCAGGCTTGGCGGACAGCTTGTCATGTGCTTTCCTGACACTGCTATTCAGTGTCAAATGCTATGGCTGAGTACACCTACAGATGCTGGAACTTAGCTGGTTGGTTGTGGGGAAATGGGAAATCCAATTAAATTTCCTTTGTTTCAGCTTTTATCCAGAAATAAAATGGTTTGAAAATGAAGACACTGTTACAATGAAAGTAAAACTAGAAGGTGTATCCAACTGTAAACATGAGTTCTTTAAAGAGAGGGTGGTTTTCAGGTATGTTTAAGACATTTAAGTATAATCAACACAATGTTTGACTGCCAGCTTGCATCTACTTTTTTTTTAATTTTTTTTTTTTTTATAATGTAGTGCGTCTTCGGGAGACAAATTTTATTTGGCTGACATGGAGCTGTATCAGTCTATACTTGCAGAAAAGTCTACATGTGTGATTAAAGACAAAGAGACTACTATTGTTCTTGCAAAAGAGAAAAAAGGAGCATGGTGCAAATTACTGAAAAACAAGGTGAAGAGGAAATTGATAATTATTACATGTTCTGAACATATTAATTGCATTAGTGCAGATGTTTCAGAAAATGTTTCTGTCAACAGAATCGTCGTGTGTCTTTTGATTTTGAACACTGGGAAGATTTTGAAAAGAAAAGCCCTTTTCCAGTTGGTAAGAAATGAACAAGTTGGTGTTCAGAACATAAAATTATTAGCATCCTCATTTTTGCATAGGCAGTATCAGAAATCCCTGTTTTATTTCAGAAATGTGACACTTGCTGTCGTGCTCAGACTCTCTGAAAATACCTCCAATAGCAAGCTGATAGGCAAGGTAATTTGCTATCAGAACAGCATGACAAAAAGCAGTTTGAAGTAGCTTGCAATGGTTTTGGTCTAGTTTGGTGTCTAAAGTATGTTTTTTTGTTGTTTTGGGTTTGGCTTTGTTTTAATACTACCAAATACTTGTTCTTAAGCTCTTTTTTTTTTCCTTTATTAATTACTTCTAGGTACTAAAAAATGTACTTACACTGCTGCAGGAACCACAGAATCGAGTGACTTCTCAGAAGACAGTGGAACAGAAAGTGATGAGTAATTTGGAGACAAATCTTTCTTCTCTAATAATTGTGCTTCAAAACAGTGTCCCCTGCATGAGCATTTCCACTAGAATTGGTAAAACTAAACCTCTAGGTTGCAGAACTGTCTTTGATTTTAGGAATATAGTAAACAAAGTCCTTACCCTTTAGGTGCTGAGAATCTAAATAAATGAATCCATTTAAAATTTTGTGTATGTTTTCCGGTGCCTTCCCTTCAAAATTCTTGGCTTTAAGACGTGCATGCCAAATATGTGGAATGCAAAACAGTAGGATCTAAAGACTGAACTTAGGTTGTGAAGCAGTTGAATTTAATAGTAATTACAGAGTTTTTAGCTTTCTCTGAGTGAATTTGCTGTGTTGGCAGTAGTCAGTAAGTTTCACAAATCCTGCTGATAGTTGTTTCTGCTGTATCTCTCATTCATACAGTGTCTGGCAGTCACCACACTTGTGCTGCATCAAGAAACAATACCTCAGCTCCAGTGGCAATTTTTGTTACTTGATTGGAAATAGGCTGATTTGGCATGAAGTACTGTGCAGTGCAGTTCCCTGTAGTAACTTACTGCTGTTCAGCTTTTGTGCAATGAGCACTGCAACAATAAATTCAGCATTTGTTTTCAGTTTGACATTTTCACTTTTCATTAATGCTCTTGTTTCATTCTCCCTCATTTACATAAAACTCCTCCTTTGCAAATTAACAATAAAATCTTGTCTGTTTACCCTTAAGGCTTTGTCTTTTAATGTACCATCTTGTAATGTACCATCATCTTTTCATGTGACTGTATGCTGATTTAGAATAGAGACTGCACTTCTTACAGATTTATTTTGAGAAGCCTAAAATTTGTTGTATTGTTGACTAGGCAGAATATAATTATTTGTTGGGAATTAATCTTTCAAGAAACAGCCTTTACTTCAAAAATAGGAGGACTCTATCAATGTTTACACTGACACTTACAGTTTTTCTAGTATTAGTGTATAGTAAAGCTTCTTTTTTTAATATTTAAGATTTTTTTATGATACCAATGGAAAACTGCCATGTGACAGAGACTGTTGGAGTTGTTAATGTATGGTTAAAAAAATAAGGGTTGTTGGCAGCCTGACTCCATAACCTTGCCCTGCGCACAGGTGCTTGCAAAGGTTTAAGTGTTGTGAAACTACTTCAGGAGAACTGTTTAGGTCTTGCTCTGCATTGTGATGTGAACAGAAGACTGTCAAATCAAGTAGCTGAAAAACCCGAGTGGCAGAATGTTTTCTTTGGTGTTCTTTGGCTTGTCTTCTATGTAAATGTAAGATTATTTTTCTGCTGATAAGTCTAGTGGGTTATTTAATAGACTTAAATTATCTGTAATTTTTGTTTTAAAAGTGAGACATCTTATATGAGGTAAAAGCAAAAGCTGTACAGTCATAGCACCTGCCAAGTGCTGGACTACAATGGTGTAGAAATATGTACATTACAAGAATACTCTCTTGGCTTCAAGCAACTTTTGCTCAGTCTTCATGAGGAAGAGGTTTTCTGTGGACTTCTTACTGAATTCGTTGCGTTTTGGAACCTCTGTCCACTTCTGGCATTCTCTTCTGCTCAAAGGAATTCAATAGTTAAATAACATACTATTTGAAGAAATATTTCTTCTGTGTTTTGAAGCCATCCCTGCTCTTCCTGCTTGAAATCGTGTATCCTCAAGATATAATAGGAACAGATGGCTTGTTTTTCCCATGTTCTTGTCACTTTGCTTATGGACCACTAGAATGATTTTTTCTGCTCGTTGCCCAGTTGAGTGTCTCTGTTTCAGCCTTCAGAGTAGATAGTCATGCCTTACACAGAAGTATTCTGTTCCTTTGGTCTGTCCCTGAGCCTTGTAGTTCTTCTGTTGGAAGTGGTTTTTTTACCAGCTGAAGTAGAGGAACAGCAGTTGGAGTAGTGTGGCAGGGACAAAACTTTGTGGCAAGTATATACTTTATATAGAATGACATAATTAGAGTTTCATTCTCCATTGCGTCCTTAGTCATTCCTAATCTTTATACTTTTACCCTGATGTCACATGGAGCTGATATTTACATGGATCTGAAAATTGCAAGATCTTGTAAAAATTCATAAGAACCCATAATTTTGATATGTATTTTTAGTAATGAGTTTCCATGTAGGTAGATACAAAATAAAATTAATAGGAGCCTAAGTTTTAGTTCTTTGAAGCTGGATGATAGAAATAGCTTTTCACTGGAATGTGCTAAGCTAGAATTAGTATGAACTTTAAGATCTTTAGCCAGTTGTTCAATACTCATGAGTTGTATAATTAGGATGAACATGCTTAGAAGGTTTTGAGAGCATTTGTGCTTTCAGTATAAGTCCTTCTCAAATTAATCACTGAATATAGGCAAGTGACTTCCTTTCTTTATTCATGTGCACTGAGGGAAATAGTGAAGTAAAGAATGTTGCCTAAAATTGGTAAAGTTTCTTGGGTAGGGAAAATAAAAGCTGCTTACATCTATATGTTAATGTAGTATTTATTTTTGGTATATTTTTCATCAGCTACCAAATGAGGGTGTTTCTTGGAAGATGAAGTTACCTCTGTCACATTCATGCTGAGTATAATTTCTGTGCCATATATCACTGTTCCGTAACTTGGATGGTGTTGGAAAGAACAGATACCTGAGAAATTCAGATTTAATTCATTATCTTTGATTTAATTATATATATATATATTTATTTTTTTTTTAATTGGCCTTTTATGTCAACTGTGCTTTCTGTTTTTACTGGATTCCCACTTCCTCTGTCTTTAATTTTTTGATAATGAGTGTTTGGCCTGAGAAACTGAGAGTGGAGTGAGTCTGGTTTTGTTAATTCTGTCCTTTCTGTGTGTCTGGATGAATGCAGCTCTGTAAAGGATACAGCTTCATTCTTTCAGCAGTGTGATCAAAAGAATCTTGACAGTGTTGCTGGTAGGTTTTATCATCTTCATAATTGGAATGTTTATCATGTGTATTTTGAGTAATTTAATGCAGAAAGCAAGATGCTGTTAGCAAACAATGAAAACTGCTCTGCTGGACACTGCAGTGTGGCTCAGAAATCTTTTATTCTTAGATATTTAATATTTTTCAAGTAATAAAAGTGTTGCAAAAATAACACATCAGTATGAGCATAACAATTTAGAAAGTATAAATGTTTACCAAACTAACTTGAATTGACAACCAGTATAGCACCTAAAACAACCCTGTACGTTTACAATATTTCATTCAATTACTTCTTCTGCTGGAACAACTTCCAAAAGCATCTGAAGGTGCATAGTGATGGGCTCTGAGGGGAAAAAAAAAACTTGTTATAAGTTTTATGAGAGAACAGTATTTCTGTTAAGGCTTTAGGCTATTTTTTCAAGTAATATTTTCTATCTTCATTTCAAACTTTAAAAATAAGGTCTGGGGAATAAAAGCAGTATTAAGATCCACACTACAACATTCCAGGGTTTATAAACATGTGCTTAGTAGCATACAGTGTTTCTAATTGCATAATGACATATTTAATCATGAGACACCAATACTGTGCATTTTTTTAATGTTTGTAGAACCACAAATTCTGTCCTTTCAGCTGGTTCCACCTTCCTTTTCAGAAATGCCCCGTTTATCCTTTTTTCTCTAAGTATTCATTAAGAGTTTCTAATGAGACTGCAAAATGTTTTTATAGTGGTCACACTGTGTCCTTCCAGCTTTCAGTTCACTCAGCAACAATATTATTCTTTTTTGGTAGTAATGTTTTCTTTAAGTCAATTGATACTGTGAGCTAGAAGCACAATGTTTTCTGGCATAAGAATGTACGCCTGCTAGTCTTTAGTTAATGGCTTTAGTTAAGCACAGTCAAGAATGAACTTTCCTGGTAACAGTTGTGTTCATTTTAAAAGATTCTTTGTTGTATTAAGAGTGATGCATTGCATGTGTGGATTGTGTGGTGGGTTGGGTTTTTTTAGTTTTTGGGGGGTTTGTGTGTGTGTGTGTGTTTCATTTTCCTGAAATCAGACATGACTTTTTTCCCAGGGAAGAGTAAAATACAGTTTTTACTAAAGCTCACTTTATGCCCCTTGCTGTATGTCTGGAAAATTGCTTCACTTTGCATCCCGTTCATGTGATTTAAATGGGATGGACCATACAAAGAGCTGAACTGTGTAAATTAATCTGAAGCATAGAAGTTTTCTGTTGGATTTTGAACTGGCTGTCTGGGGGATACTTACTTAATATTTTTTGGGGCCACTTGAATTTATAATGAACAAAAAGTAGGTAAACTGGAAGTCCACTGAGTATAAATAAAACACAGTACAGATAGGCCAGTTCAGGTGCACTGATGATTGGTGCCACTACCAGTAAAATGGAGACTAATGTCACTATGACTGGAATGATGATGGGTATCTGCAAAATAAAAAGCACAGAAGTATGGTTATTCTTTTGCTGCTTTTACAGAAGTTGCTCCATTGAAAGAAGGGTACTCTTGTTGCCTTGGGCAGTTTTTTCTTTTAAAATTTCTGGAATTTGATGGGGCAATTAAATGATTGGCAACAATTTGAGTAGGGAAGATGCTTTTGCTAAATCACTGACCAAGCTCTCCTTGTCTATACTGCAAATTGCACTGGAAAAATCTGCATTTTAATGAATCTGGGCCCAGCTCCAATGCAATGACTTGGGGATTGGGGATTTTACTTCGTGCAAGTAGAAATAAATAACTGTGTAATCCTTCTCCTGGTACTTAATAGCTTTGTCCTAGTGCAAAACTGGAAGAACTGCAGCTAAGTGGCAAGGTTTCAGGTAAGGAAAAACACAAAACCAAAACAAAACACAAGGAGAGGACTGCCTGAGGATGTTTTTAAAATATCCAAATGTATTGCATGAGCTTGTGTTTCACTATTTATGGGAGTGGAAGAAAAGTCATACTGAATGGTGAACTTACCCTGATTGGTCTCCTGAGTTCCTTTCTTGTAAACCTCATAACAATGAGTGCAAGTACAGTTAAACCATAAAAAGTCCAGACTGCAAAACTGAAGTAATTTATGAGTGTGTCAATGTCACCAGGGATAATATAAATAATAGCAATGGCCCCCTAAAAAACAAAAATCAAGATAGTCTATTAAAAAAGAAAGTAAATTTTACCTGTGTCAGTTTGGGTGGATGTTTACAGTGCACTACAGTGTGATCTGTGAATGCTTTTGTTTAAACATTTGGGTGTAAGTGTATTGCAGCACTTAAAAAAGGGTGTCCACATTCTGTTCATGTGCAATGTTACTTGCATTTTAAGTTGAATTAAAAGACTTAGAAATTCTAAATGTTAATCTGTTTTGTTGACTGTGTCTTGGAGGAAATTAAGATGTTAAATATATTTTTAGATTATTAAAGTTATTTCTCATCAGATAAATAGAAATTTGAATTTATCTTCCTTTACCTTTAAGATAAATGGCAAATATATTAAAATATTTCAATAATATTTTATAAATATTAATTATAAATATATAATTATATATTATTTATAAATGTTACTTATTTGTTATATTAATATTTACAATATTTTAAAATACAGTATTTTAAAATCTATTTAATGGGAGGGTTGTGAGATATAATGCATTCTTACAGGGAAAAAATAGCATGTTTTCAGGCATCTGGTAAAATCAAGGATTTGCCTAAAACAATTCTTTAAAGTTCTTTTCATGCTTTTGGATTCTTAACCGTTTTTATTTTAAATACCAGTTCTGGAGTGAAGCTCTTCAAATTGAGAACTTGGGGGGGTTTATACAGTCTTTTCCCTTAATGTGTATTTAGCAATTTGCCTATCTATATAGTCAGAGATGTGTGTCAAGACTGCTGGCAAGAAATAATGAAAGAATGACTTGAGAATTTTGTGTAGCTTTCCTCTCTTCAGAACAGCCACTTACATAGAAGATGATGGCAGGGGCTGGTGTCAGACGCTTAACGCTGATGTAAGAGAGCACCTTGAGCATGTGCCCTTCCCGGCCTGCAACGTAAACAAGTCTGACAAAACAAAAATGGATGATGTGGTTAGGCTAACACCTAGTTAGTAGCATTACTGAAAAAGCAAGAAAAAAGTACCATTCATTTCAGGTTTGTTTTGTTAAATGGTTACATCTGACAATGATTTCACCAGTGTTTCCTTAGATACGCAGTGGGATTTAGGATATGTAGTAGTAGGCTGAAGTAAGGAAAATAACCAGTAATAAAGCAGTGAACTAATTCTGAAATAAAGTAGTGAACTTGAAACTTCAGAGTAGTTTGAACATTTAAATGTTTATTTTGGAAAAAAAGTTAACTACTCAGTTGGATTTCAAATTTAAATGTTGTAAGATAGTAAATGGAATCATTAAAAGAACTGATGAAAAAGGAATAGCTTCTCTTTCCAGTTCTTTATCCTTGGTGGTGTAGTTCTGTTTTTTAGGTTTTTTAACTGATGAATTCTTAGCTTTAAAGTTAAAAAAAAACCAAAAGCTTTTTGTGCTATACCTGCCTTGAACTAAGAATAAGGAACCTTATATTCTATTTTATTTAACTTGCATATTCACTGCTTTTTCAAAATGAAACAATATAGCTAGATTTTTAGGTACTTCAAAATTGTCTATGCTTGGATCAGAGGAATGTGTATCTCTGTGTGCAGATACATGAATACAGATAAATTTTTCCATACTTAAAAAATTTTCATTTTCAGATACTGAGAACAGGATCTTACCTTCCTGCAGTAAAACAGGTCCCATTGGCAGATCCAATTGTAGAAAAGACCACAAAGAGAGGAACTATCCAAGAGGCTGGATAAAGGACTCTGTCTCCGAATGTCTGGGATGTAGAATAAAGATGAATACTTTGTCTTTTTTTTTAAGGTATGTTACCAATAAAAACATGTATTTTGTGTAGTTTATTTAATAATGCTTTGCCAAATTTAGACCTGGATTAATTCATAAACCACTCCTTATAGAGTGGACTGTTGTGTTTGAGATGCAGCAATCTGTAGGAAACACTGGGAAACGGATGTTAAAAAATGCACAGATACTAAATGACACTTCAAAGGCACCTGGTTTGGAAATGCAAGGTGGCATTGGAGCAGAGAGCCACACATACCCAAGCTGGTTTCAGCCTACATGCCAGCAGCATCACTGGTAGTGGCAGTGATAGGTGAACAAGTGACAACCTGGCTCAGTTCTTCCACTACACTTAGTTTTGACCTGTGCTGTGGTAGGTTAGTTGTTCCTGCAGGAGAGATTACATCCAGTGTAGGTACAGAGATCTACTGTGATGGGATTGGGATTGAAACTTCTTTGACAAGTAGGTTTTGCACAGTACCATCAGTGTTGTTTCTGTGTCCAGCAGTATCTGTACAGCTATACAGCATGCTCCTTCTTTTGATGCTGGCTGTGATGCTTTTGTGCTGCTCTGTGGCAGTTCTGAGGTTTTGTTAATGTATTTGATGAGTTTAGTGCTATCTGATGTGTGTCATTCACAGGTTATAAATTTAGTGGGATATGAAGAGGACAAGTTGTTAAACTATGTAACTTGATGACACTGCTAGGCCTGCAGGTGTAAACAGTGTGCTCAAATGCAAGTTTTGCATTTTAAGAGATGAAATTTTAAACAGTTTTTAAGTTTTTCTACATCAGTGTTTTTGCATGCATGTCAAATACTCTTTGGTTTCCCCAAAAACTTAACATCAGGAAGAATTGCCATATGACCTCTAAACAGTGTGAGACAAATGTCCTAAGGGAAGTTTACCATATGGAACTGAAGGGATGGGTGTGTTAGTTTATATGAATTTCAAAAAGTCTACTTAATTTAGTCTGAAGGAGTATGTCTTGCAATAATTTAAAAAGTATTTCATAGCTTTTTTTTTTTTAAGGTAAAAAGCAAAAATAAGGAAATCAATTATGGACTAAGTGCTGTTACCTCCAGAACAACAAACTATGATCTGTTGTCATTTTGCATGTGCTAATTTCTTAGAAATTGGAAACTGGAGAGGGTGAAGCAGCAGGGTTTTTTTCCATGCATCTTTTTGGTGCTTTTGGAAAACAGTGGACCTCTGAGCTCCAGTTTATGAAGTATTAGCAGAAGACTGCATTACTTTTGCTTGTTTGGTTTTTTCCTTGTGATATGACAGGCTGTTGTTTAAGCATTACTGACATAAATTTTAGATTAAGAAATGGCAATACACAGTAAGGAAAAAGGTCACACTAACAGCTTAGAAATCGGTCTTTAAAATTGCAGGTTCCTCTTTGCTCATGTTACTTACTGTTCAAGATGTTTTAATGCACACAGCCTTCTTCAGATACTCTCTTACAGAATAAAGTGTCTTACCACAGCAACTGCCTGGGACTGCAGGAGTTCTGTTGAAGTCATTACGGTGAAATATGAAATGTTTATCAGAACGTAACAAACTGTAACCAAGGGGATCCCAATAATTATAGATAGCGGTAGATTTCTAAAGAATGCAAAAGTAAGACTCCATCAGCATTGCTGTATCACTGGTAGAGTTTTCATAGTCAAATATGGACTCTTACTTTTCCCCATATGCTCTTTATATGTATTTAAATTTCTTTATTGTAGAGCTGTGAAAATCAGGATTAAAAAAATACAACTTTACGCAAACTTACGAAGCCTGTAATAGATGCTAATTAGCTCTGTGTGGTAGTGCTCAAACCTTAAGTAACCACTGATTTAATGCCAAATCAAAACATGTGTCTGCCCCTTTAGAAGTATTAACTGCTTGATTTCTGTGACTGGAAACTCTGCTTCTCTGTGTATTTTTACCTGTAAGGATTTTTAAGTTCTTCTGTGATGTAGTTGAGTTGATTCCTGGAAGGAAAAATACTCATGTTATTAGCAGTCAGGTTTTTAAACACTAATATGTTAAGAGAGTCAGGTGTTACTTCTTGTGTTACTGGTCCTAACTCTTTTTTTGGGGAAGAAAAAAAAGACGCACCTAAGGTACAGTCAGCCTTTTCAGTTGTAAAATTGCAACACACAAGACTGTGTGAGCATCTTTTAGTCCATTAGCGTTAGGAATAATTTCTTCACAATTTTGTATCTGGAAATAAGATTGTCTTGGTTCTTGGATAGAATATATAAGAAATTTGGCAGACATCTCAAATTTACAACATGGCCTTTGAACTTGTAAGTCTTGCAATATCTGAGTCTTAAAATAATAATCTAAGTAATGTAAATGTAAGTCCATTGCAAGGACTGAAATAGGTCTTCCAGTGTTCCACAACTGTGTCTAGAAAACTGGCATTAAAGCCTTTTTGAGGTGTGGGGGTTTTTTTGTTTGTTTGTTTGTGGGTTTTTTTGTTTTGTTTTGGGGTTTTTTTGCTAGTGCACAAAAGACCGGATTGAAACAACATTCATACTCAGCCATTTCTGAAGATGTGGGGAGGAGCTGGTGATTACAGTTCAACAGCTTTATTTTCAAATGACAGTGCCAGGTGGTTGCACATTGAAATTAACTGTTTAGGCATTGATTTCTTTGTCCCTTAAGAAAAATCTATGTGGATGTCTGAAGTAGCAGACTTAGTGCCCATGTTGGAACACTCAAGCTTGGAAATAGACCCAGAACGGTTAATCAATTTAAATACAAATTCAGTTTTAAGCATCTAGATAGAGCTTGCTTTGTTGTAAATTAAGATTTATATTCTTAATTACTTCCAAAATACAGATCTGTGTACAGATTCTTACAGTATATGTACATGTACATATACATACACACACATAGTCTTTTGAGTTCTACAGGGGGTGAATAAACCAGTTAAAGGTTGTTAGACTGTAGCTGTTAACTAAACACTGGATATCTTACCATCCATCGTATGCCCACAGTCCATTGTAAAATGCCAAAGCAATTGAGCTAAGAGAAATTTTACTGTCCTTGAAAGAATCTTTGAAGTTTTCAGTTTTTCCTGCAAATGAGACATAGTTTACCAATCAGTGTTTAAATTAATACTGTTAATTCTCACCAGATGAAGAAATACTCTGACCTGGTTTATGTTAAAATTTCTTTTCAAAATTGTTTTAAAGTCACTACCAAATTTGATATGTAGTGTTGCCTCTCCCCCAGCCCCCTTTCTCTAGAAGAGAACAGAGTAGTTCCCAAAGCACTAAATAAAGGCAGCAGTATTGTTTTCCCATTTAAGTCAGTGGGAAATTTTAAATGGTCATAACAGAAGCTAAAATAATTTTTGTAAGTAAAGTATATTTACCTTGTGCAAGGAGAACAATTCCACTTACAATAATGATTATGACAATGATCATTTTAGCAGCAGTCAGAAAATTCTGCAGATAGCTTCCCAGCTTCACACTCAGTGCATTCACTATTGTAATTACCACTAAAAGAAATAGATTAATATTTTTGCATTAAATTCGTCACAATTGAAAGTTACCTCTTAAAACTTGATTTGCTTGACTGCTCTTTCCTCCTCTTACTTCTCATAGTATTGATAAAGTTTTTTCAACATACTAGGTTTGGGTAATTTTTAAAATAATGAGGAAAAACAGTTTGAATATATTGAAGTTGCACAGCATTGTGATAGGGAAGTATCTCCATGTTTAATTTTTCTTCCTTTGCAGACAGGAATAAGCATCCATTCCACAGTTTTATCTGTCTTAGTAAAGAACAAAAACATAGAATTGTTCACTGATGTCTTCAGGAAGATGGACCTGCTGAAGACTTAAAAGTGCTGAAATGCATTCATTGTTGGGGCTAAGCAGAAATCACCGTGCAGTTATGGATCTTGTCCCTAAAAGTATGAATCTTACCAATGGCAACTGCTGCAAGACACTTGATGACAACTTGGGGTGGATCACAGCCAGGGTAAAAAGGAGCTGATGCATATTCTGCAAAGCTGAGACAAATGATGGCAAAGGAACTGGGTTTTGTGACCAGTAAGCTTGTCCAAGAAAACAAGAATGCTGGAACTGGGCCAAATGCCTCCATAAGGTAAGGATATTCTCCCCCAGATTTTGTGATCATTGTACCAAGCTCAGCAAAACAAAGAGCCCCTGAAATCAAAGAGCATTTCTTACTGGTTCTGTTCATAAACTTCTTAACTTAAGCTATGACTGGCTAGAACAGATCATCACTTTTTCAGAGGTAGAAAAATTAAGGAAATGTGTGTGTATATATATATACACATATATATACACACACAGACATAAAATGCATTGTCATGCTTATGTACATTTAATTCTATATGAAAAAACCCACACTTAAAATTATTTGTGAGCCATTGGAAAAAGTATACTGAAACTACCCAGAATTTACTTAATGTTGGTGTTCAAGACTTTGGCAAATAAAGTACAAACATTCTGACTTTGTTTTCTCTTTAAGAAACCAAGACTCTTAAGAGAAGTCTCTAAATGACAGCTGATTTTCCTTTAGGAAACTTGAAAAAATAGACTAACTGCACAATTTTGAAGTAAAATGACTACTGAGCTCAGCTTTGAAGTGATACTTGTAGATTTAATCCTGTAGCTGGTATCTGGCATAAAGGTTATTAGTATATGCTTGTGTAGCTGCCACAATGCTCAAATAACTTTTTTTTTTTTTGCTCTTGCTTAGTGCTAAGTTTTCAGTTAATAAAATGAGATTTATACAATTACACAAGTAGAAAAATAGCAGAAGTACCAACCTCCCCACCAGTAAACTTCACAGTCTGCTCGTGATGGCAGTAGAAAAGTATTCACTATTACACTTAGTGGATGAATTAATAAAAACTATAACTTGGTTTGAAAATTAATAGAAAATGTGCTTTGCATATACAAGTTTTTAAGCAAAGATTTAGATTCTTGTTGACTCAGTTACCTAATGTTGCAAGGATTCCACAGGCTGCCCAGACGGTTAGACAAGGACCTACAGCTCCAACATTGGCAAGTAGTGCTTTTGGAGAAACAAAGATACCAGAGCCAATAATTGTACCAACAATCATACAGATTCCACTGATGAGACCCACCTTGAAATAAAAGGAGACATTTTGGTAATTTCTAATAATTCAATAATTATTTTTCAGTATAACACGATAAAGTAGTTGTCTTTACTGCCTTTTTTTATATATATATTCAGCTATGTGAAGTTTATCTTTTCTTTCTAAGATGCATACACACCTTGTGGTGTGTATATGTAATGTATGTGGTACTTATGCTTTTTCCAGAAAGTGCAGTTTTTTGGTGTTTCCCTGCCTTGTATTTGCTTTATTAAACCATTCTTTTGACTACGTGAGTCTCCAATGTAACCCTGTAGAGGTACATCCTCTTTTCACTCTGATTAAACACTGAAATTCTTTTATGAGCACTTGAGGCATTTGGGATTTCCTGTTTCAAACATTTCCTTTCCTGGATTGGCTCCACCCCCCCAGCAGTTTTCATCTCCTTGCTTCAGGTATTTGTGCACAGAAATACCTTGATATTTTCACCACCTAGGAGTACCATGTTCTCCTGGCTTTGTAGTGACCTATGTCTTAAGTGAAGCTACTCAAAACTGAGGTATCTCCTGCTAAAAAAAAACATCAGTGGCATGGGGTCTTTAAAGTTTCCTGTGGTTATGGGCAGTCTCATAGCTTCAGTGTCCTGCCAGTCTTGGCACTAAGCTGAAACCACATAGAGAATCTTTTTCCAGCTTATTTAAAGAGGAATTTCACTCCCTCCTGAGAGCAATTGGCACATCTGTTTGCTAAGCATCTGTAATTTTCTGGAAGAGGCAAATTTTCCCTTGTTTTTTCTGTACTGATACAGCTGTAAATGCAAATAACTTTCAGCAGTGAGCAGAACAACACGCTTCAGTTTCTGAGCAGTACATATGGAAAGAAACAGTAAAGGTTATGAAGTATCTTGCTTGATCATCTTTGAAGTTACCAGGTAGAAAAACAGTTCAAATATCTAAACCCCACATATTCTTACTTTTAAATTGGCTTTGTACCAGCACTATTTAACTGGTAATTAGCAGTTTCTTAAAATGGAAGCCAACCACACTGTCAGGATATTTAGTACATCCTGAATGTACTAAATGCTGATTAGGGGCACATTTGCAGTTTTTGGTACCAGACACCAGCACCCCCAGCCCCTCCTGGAGCCTCCCTCTGACAGTCCCTCGCACACACGTGTGGACTGAGGAGGGGAGGGAGGAAAAAGCTTTGCCTGTTTTTGTAGGTTCATCGTTTGGGGTTCATGACTCTGGCTGGATTGTCCATCCTCTTTTCCACTGTCCTCTCCTTTTCTTCTTCTCAAGCTTTCTTCACCCATTTGGTTTACGTGCTCTCTAAGGAAATAAACCCAAAATATCAGTCTAGCATATTGGTGTTTGCTCAAGTTTTGCTGATACATACGAAATAGTGTAGTTAAATATTGCCAGAAAACAAACCCACACACACTCATAAGCACAGGACTTCCATCTACCTACCTACTTGGAGAGTAAATCGAGGATGTTTTGGTCTAGATGTTTAGTTACTTCTCCTCATCCGTCTGACTTGATGTGGATTTTCCTCTTGCCAACCAGGCAGTGAATGTCTTTCGATCTTCTGACTCGGGTTACATTTAGTTGAGAGGATCTTTCCTTTCTGGAACAATCTGGGGTTTGTAGCTGGTCCCTCCTTTGAATTCCTCTGGCGGTCTAGGCAGATTTAATCTTTCTCCCCAAAGCTATTTTGTTTTCTTATCTAGGAGACCTTCTTTCTGATCTTCATTAAATCGGGCCTTCTCTCAGTTCCTTGGAGGTGCAGAGTATCTGCTAAACCAAGTGGTGTCTCCTGTGATCATCTAATTAGCAGCTCTTTGCCTCAAAAAGAGGCCTCAGTCCTCTCCATGTTAACTCAGGGTGAATGTCTTGAAAGTCTTGTTCTGTTTAGAATTAGAGTGCAAAACAGTTTGTTTTCAAATTTAGATTTAGCTTGTGATTTATTTATTTTTTTTTTCTGAGGATTTTGCTTGCTTTCCCATAGTATTGGAATAAAAACAACTTGACAGTGAAGGAAGCCGATCAGGTTAGGTCCTGGTCCTTGGATGTAGATTAAGTTAGAACTCTTCTCCTCATGCCTTACAGCTGCAATTACTAGAATCTGAATGCTGAAGATAATTTTGCAGTTATGCAGATGGTAACTCAGGAATGCTGTGTGTTTAGGCAACTTGGCTAGAATCCAGTAATTCTTAGCTACAAGAATTGTAGCATTTTAAACTGATGGAACATTTATCTCATTACTGTTCCCCTTCAGAAACATTTGGGCTGTAAAGACATTCGGTTTATGTTTTGAATGAAAGATTTTTGAAAGAAATAATCCAACTTTTAAGATTAACCTTACAATTAAAAAATGCCCACATAAGGAATGCAGGGCTTGGGTCACTGAACTTTTTTACAGCTTTCTGCCCAAATTCTCTATAAAGCCTTGTATTTCTAAATGTTTTAATTCTCTTTTAGTAATTCATACGTTCACTTACCTTGTTTATTTATATTTGTTTGGTGTTAATCAGGTTCAAGGAATCTTTGTGTAGTGTATTTCTTTCTCTCCCGTTAGATTCACCAGCCAGTTAGCAAGATAAATCCATGTCTGAAACCAGAACACGAAGAAGCAAGCAGCAGCTTAAGTACAGAGGTTATAAATGGTAATCATTAAACCCATTTTCAGCCAAGAAGCTTTGAGATAGGAACCACAGGTAAACCAATAGTCCAATTAGTTTATCTTTAAAAAACAACAAAAAAAAGGTCTTTGTTTCATTCCTGAGAATGTTTGTCCAGTACCTAAGTAGTGAATTACATAGTGAGAGTGAATCATCATTTGAAAATTGTATTTTTATTATTTTATATCAAGACATTTCTGATTTGGAAATACTTTGGAAATGTAACCTTGAAGTAATTGTTTGATTATGAGTGCATTAAAAACATCTGTCCAAGTGTTAGCTGCATTCTATAAAAATTGTGGTCTTTATTTTGAGAAGGTAAAGAACTGTGAGCAGAAATCTTAAGGCAACTGAGAAGACAGCTTGTGCTCCCTTCACTTGCTGTTCCAATTAATTTTTCTTTTTGTAAATGTTTAAAAATCATGCCTTAAAGAAAAATGCCATTCGTTATTTCTATGCAGTTGTATTTCCAGGGAAAACTGACTGTTAGTCTGAATGATGAAATCTAGTAGCTTCTTTCATTCCAGCTAGGCATCCCTAAAACACTGGCAAAAAAACCCTTAATCATGTTTCATTTTATTGTTTTTGGTAATGGATTTGTACAGCTCCTTCCTGTTAAGACATCTAAACCAGTAAATCCTGATCAACCTGATCTAACTTCAGCTTAATTTTTTCAAGAACCATCTACTCCTAAAAGTTAAAAGATGTACTGGTATTAGTTACTCATACTAAAATGTGTTACTTGTTAGGGTAATGCCTCATGAACAATAGTAGTACAGGCTTGGAATTAAGACAAAATTGCTGGACCTGAGTATCAACAAAACTGTATCCTGGTATGATTTGACAGTTGTTCTTTTTAATCTTCTGTTTAACCACGCAGGCTTAACTGACAGGAATTGCTGTCTTTCATAATGCTGATGTAAATTATGTCTGAAAATGAACTCTTAAGAAAATGTGAAACATTGATGTGTGTTTATATTTGCCATGTTTTGTGGTGGCTGAGCCAGACTGTACTCTGAATATTTTTCTCCAAGACAGATTGCAGAGCAATGTAAGCACTGAGAACAAAACCAGAATTGTATTTTTTCCACTCAGTCTTACTTTTTCCTCTCTTTGTTGCTTAGTTCTCAGAGAAATATGGTTAAGCTTCAAGAGAAGTTCTTCCATCTTAATTAACTTGTTAAAAAATTAGCACTTGAATGATGGCTGAACAAAAGTGTTTTTTTTCCTACCAATAAAGAGAATAAAGTGTTAAAACTGTACTCTTACTACAAGTATATGAGGTGCTAAGTATCAAAAACTCTTTTTATGTGTCTTTTACAAGGACTTGAAAATACCATGGTAACTGGTGTAGGATTAAATAAACTACTTCTTTATCTATCAATTGCTGATGCCTAGTTTGGTATCAGGTATTATGTAAGGTAGTTCTATGTTCTCTGTAGATAATTTTTAAAATAAGCTTTATAATCTTATAATTCCTGTGTTTTTGCTGAAATGCCATATAGACTACTGGAATAGCTCATGTCTAGAGAAAAAAGAAGTGGAGGAATCTTTTTAAGTGGGCTTTGTCCCTCAAAATGGAGTAGATCTGTATTTCACATCATCTCTATGCTGGAATCTCCAGAACAGGAAAAAAAAAAAAAAAGATGGTGATGGTGGTGGGGAACATACATAATTTAGTGGAAAAGATAATGGAATATGTCAAGTTGAATTCCAGGTTAAGTAAAGTTTTGCTTTGGAAATTTTTTTTGTTCAGCATAGGTTATCTTAGAAATTTTTTGTGGATATATGTTCTACACATCTCATGATGTTTTCAAGTGTCTTTCCACATTACATCTGTGTTCTTTTTAGTTTCTTCATATACAATGAAAGCAACACTGAAAATGTTTGAGTTTTTGCCTAAGCAGCCAGTTTCTTTAGTCAGCCCGGAATGTGAAGAGTTCCCATCTCTGCCTGTGACTTGACCTTAACTGGCCTGTGTTTCCTTATAAAAAATTTACAAGTACCTTCATTTATTGGCTAGTTGTCTTTTAGGGGTTAATCTTCTATAGCATCCCATCTTCTTGGGATGCTATAAACTTGTTAAAGGATTTGAGATTTTACCAGCAATCCTTCTTTTCCTCAGCCACTTAAGGAAAAATAAACATTGAGTTTCAAGGATTCTGTTGTTTTCTTCATGGACGAGGGAAATGGCATTTTACAGCCTTAGGAAAAGATTCCTTCCTTCTCAAATATATACACAGAGGGAGAGATCAAGGAGTTCAAATTCCAAGAGGCTCCAGACATTCTGTGGGCTGGTCCTGCCTAAGCAGTGTAGTTTGGACCTTTTTAAATGTTATGTACCAATTAAATTGTAAAAAGTAATTTTCAACTTTTATGTGGGAAATAACAGGGGCACAGGATATAAATACACCTTTTATTATCATTAGTCACTAATAATAAAGGTTAATGTTTGTTAGGGTTGGTGTTTATTGCTTGAAGTAATGTGCAAATTCTGCTTTGACCAGTAATTGAGGAAATTATAAGGATTATTCTAGCTTGGAGATTTTACTTGTAGCTTAGCAGTATCTCAGCAGGGGTACTTTCCATTCTAACCTTGTTACTTAACAGGTTACTTAATTTTAATCAGAGGACCAGTTTGTTTGCACTTGCTCTTCGAGTCCTACCATTAAAAGATAGGCTGTAAGAAGTTTTTCTCACTACTGTTATCCTTAAATGCAGTTTAACTTTTTTTTTTTTTTTTTCCTGAGTAATTGGCAGGCATGCTATGAGTGGAATATATGAAATCAGTCTTTTTAGTATGTGTGTCAATACTGGGTCATGCTGTTGCATAGTAAGACCTTTGCATCTTGTGGAAGTCAATAGGAGAGGTGAGATGACTGTAGTCATCAATGCCTATATGGTTTTTAAAAACCTGCATCTTTCCCCCCGATTAGTTCTTGGTTACAGTGTAGTTGGTTTTGTTCCTGTGACAAGGCTGTAGAAAAGATCCTTACGTTTGCCAAAGGTTTTGCATTAGACCTGCCTAAATACTGGACATTTTTTACTATGACAAATATTTTCTTGTATTTTGTCTAATGAGCACAGCTGTTAAGACTTGACTACAATGAATTAAGGTTTTTTTTCTGAGCTTTCAGGAGCAGAAGTTTAAGTGTTTCAGAGCCTGATCAGAATTAGTGATTGCCCCAATAAACAGCCTGCTCCTTCTTCTGCTTGAGGAATGAGCACCTCCCTTGGATCTCCTTGAGTCCAAAATTCAGGTTGCATTCCACTGGTGTTTCATCAAAGAAGGATTATCAGGTAACATTGGTTTGGAAGACAGCATTTTTAATGTGCCCATTTCTAGTGGAGGAAAAAAGGGGCAAATACTGCAGCATTCCACAGGGGTGATGATGCTCTGTGCTGTCTACCTTTGAAGTCTCAGTTTAAATTTACCAAAACCATTTAATATGGAAAACAGCTTAATGCAGGACAGAAATTCAAAGCTAAAAAAAAATCTGGAGAAACTGCTTGCTGAGAAAACACAGTTTAAAAGGTAAAGAAGCCATCAAAGTGCATCTGCTTTTTTTAGATTCGAGCTGATTGACACTACGAGTCTTTACCATATGTAGTTACATTAATTTGCAGAGTAGGATGAGTGCTCAGAGCTCTCCTAAATGGAAGAGCTGTGCCTGGACAGCCAAGGGTTTGTAGTCTCAGAGGAAAAGCACTTACAACTCCTGATGCAATGTGCTAGTGCAGCTGCATTAATTTTTCATGGTGAAAAAATCTGAAGAGGCTGTCTTCTGAGCTGGTAAGAGCAATGTTCTTGCTAGAAAGATAGCATCTTTCTGGCTTAAAAATAGAGGAAGGGAAAAAATAAAACGCGGCTGTCTCTAATAGGCTAGAAATTAGAAGAAGAATGACCCTCATTTCACAGAACATTAGGGCATTCTTCATGTGTGCTGAGTGTCAGAATCTCCCTGATACTGACACGACTTAAGTGCAGAGTATGCAATAGATACTCAGACACAGTAGTTTGAATCATAAAAAGCTTTTGTGGTTCCTAAGTTACTGTGTGTGAAAAACATCCTGAAAACTTTGAATTTACACTTGGGAACCTCAAGCAGGATTTTCAGTGTGTGCTTTAGTATGTGCAGTCATTTGTATGCAGATCATGCCAGCTGGAGAGAGAAAAATACTTTTTTTTTCTCTTCCAATGCTGCAGGTGCAGGCTTCAAAGGTTTAAAGTATCCATGGAATGTCTGCAAGGTAGTGGTGTTTAGGTAACAAATTCTACAGTCGTGTTGACAGCAGCTCTGCAGCCTCTGACAGCTTCAGGATTTTGAATTCCTTAAGGCATCTGGTTTATACTTCAGATTGTGCCTTTGGTGCTTTTGCCCAATACTGTTGCCTTCCATGAACTTCATCCGATTTCATTATGGGTCAGTTCAAAGGTTACTTGAAGTTTTATTTCTCTTCTTTGTGTTAACAGAAAAGTGACGAACGATTACAAGTTTTGTTTCTCCCTTAATTTTCACACACTGGTTAGAGAATAAATCTGCAACTTCTGTTTCCCAGAAGCTCTCTCCAAAGATACCTACAGTATCTGCTTCTCCAAAGAACCTGTATGTTGCAAAGTGTTGCTATCTGACAAAACTGGTTTGGTTTCTAGAGGCTCCTTTAGGTGGTTTTCTAGTGTTCAAGAAAATTATTTTGACTTTATTCTTAACTGCTGTTAAGGATAGAAGTGATGGTGATCATCCTTTAAGCTCTTTATGTTATTTCTTCAGGTTAGTTTTTGAAACACTGGATTTTTATTTTTGTTTGGTTATTTTAAATAGTGGTATTGCCCGCTAGGCAATCTTAATTTAAAATTACCAGTTTTGTTAGTAATTGCAGTGTGATTTTGTGTGTGTGTGTGTGTGTGTTTGGTTTTTTTAACTTAGCATTTAAATCAGTAATATTTCAATTTTTTCAAAATAATGTGGTATGTGTAGTGGCTGTCTTTACTGGTTTTTCTAACCCTCAAATGGGTGATCTGCAATAAACATTATTTCCTGTACCTTTCATACATAGACATACACTAAAAACAAATGGAAGTTGTAGTAATCTGGAATCTAACATTTATCTTTCACCTTAAAGAGATTTACGGGAAAACCAATTCTCTTAGCTGTTTGTAAAGCAGAAAGCAAAACTTGGTTTCCTGTCAGGAGTTGTAGAGAAGCACTTGTCTAATCATTAATTCTGTTTGTACAGTACTTGACATCCTTGTAAATGTGTTTGCATTTGTTAATCTGAAACAGTATCAAGATTTTGCTGTCCAGGAATGCTAAATGGGTGATATGTACATGGGTACTTAAAGTGTCTTTTCACAGGATCTTTTGATATGCCAAAAACAGGTTCTGAGCCCCAGAAGGATTTTTTCATCTATGGGATGTCTATTTTTATGAGTTTTCTTGCAAATGGTGCAGAAACTAAGTATAGATCATCTCCTACGGATCTGATTAAATGTTAGCTCATATACAGTTGAACATAAATGTTATAATGATACATAAATGAAAAGGCAAGTGTAGCATTTCTGAACATGGTGCCACTGCCAAGGTGCTGTCCTTTGAACCATATTTTAAAACCTACTCTAAAATGGAAAACAGATGTTAAATTTAATTCTAAGACATTCCCACATTATTTGAGTGGAAGGGTTAAGACAATATTGAGACAGTTTTGAAAATATTGCTTCAATTTCTTAGGAATTAACAACAGGATAGGTTTTGGTTTTTTTTTCCCTGTGAAGGTGGTGTTTTCACATCTTGACATACCCAAAAGGGCAATTAAAAACAGATGAGAAGAATGTATAAATTGTTTCTGTATACAGCTCCATGCTTTCATTTACATCATTGGAGATGCTTATCTTGAAAATGACATAAAGGCCTTAATTTTCAAAATCTGCCTTCAAAAATGTGAAAAAACAATGTGAGTATAGCCATGTTTGCTGATGTTCTTTCAGGACTATTGCATGTATGCATGCAGACTGGAATGGTATGGAAATAAGGGAGTGTGCATGTCTCTCTAGTCTATGTATGACTTCTCTGAAGAGGTACTTCAGACCTTCCATTTCAAGTTAGCTTTTTAAATTCAAGGAAGACAAGGCAAGACTAGTTTAGTAAGAGACCACCTCCACCATCCTCTCCCCACAAAAACCAAGCAAACTCCCTGACAAGAAGTTATTTAGAACTGTTCTTAAAAGTAGTTTGTGATGTTTTGGTTGTTACTGTGAGTCATGTAGCCACTGAGTCCTAAAATAATCCAATTGAAAAAGGGTTTGGGGATGGTGTCTGAGTGCACTAAGATCTTGTAAGTGCTTTGAAGAGTCTGTAGAGTATTTGACTTGTCCCTGTATTGCAGAAGCTGGCTTCAAAACCAGTACATACACCCAGACCTGAAAACCATGGTGTGATAGGAGGTGCTGTCCCCACCCTCACCTCAGTAACCCCCTTCTGCTGAGCCATCACAGCCTTACCTGGAGGAAAATGCCTCAGGAAAGTAGGAAACAGGATGTATTCTTTCTGGTGTCTGACCTGATCTTCTACTCCTTGTTAACTTTGAACAAAGCCAGTGAGGTTCTTCATTATTTCTGCTATTATGCAGCTACAGTAATTACAGGTTTTTTTCTTTCATTTTTCTGGTACCACTTAGGTTTTGTTACAGAAATTAAGCAAAAGCAAAAAGCTGATCTAGCAAGTTATATGGAAATACAAAATGAAGTCACTTCATACCAATACATACTACTCTAACACTGATATGCAGTACTCTGAGAAGTACTCTGCTGGAGGGGAAAAAAAAAAAAGGTGGCTTCTGAACCTACTGAATCTGAGGTGGGACCATCTGGAAGAGAGCTGTATCCTCTGATCATAATCCTTTGATCACAATTTGTCTATATTTTATTTGGTGATTTGGAATACAACCTTTTAATTAAAACATACATAATAGAATATAGTAAAAAATACATTATTTACCATATTGGAGGCATTCTCTCTTGCTGGTAACTTGTTTTGTGGCAAGGTATGTGTCTGTGCTAGAACACCACTTACCAGTTCACTGTATTGTTAACTGGATGTTTATCTTTTTACATTAATTTAAAGCTGTAACATACTTTTGTCTTAAGGAAAAGCCTTTTCTTCAAGAAACGAAGTTATATGTTAGGTTACACTTGCACAGATGGACAATTCTGCTGTTGCCACTTCAACACTAAAATATACAGCAATTTTGAAGAGGGTAAATGTTGTATTACATCTTGTGTTGCTGAAAAAGTCAAATTCAGGCACTGAGGTCTCCTTCCTGGATGAGATCTGTGATGCATCTGTATTATCACTGAGATGCTTGTTGAATTTCATTTTTAGTGGGGGATGAAGATTTCACATCACAGTAGCTAAAATCACATCCATAAATAAGGTCCTTAGGACAGATTTCATCCAAGTGTGGCTCATGAACTGTGGCAGTACTCCACACGGTGTTCTTCCCCTGGGATTTATGTAGGGCTTCTCTCAATCTCCTGTTTTCTTTGGTTGTGGATTCCCAAATTATTTCAATTTCCCCTTCCACTTTCCTAGAAAAAAAGGCAAAATACTAATTTTCAAAACACTTTTCAGCAGTACATAATTACAGTATGTGAAGAAGCAAATTAGAAACTGCTTGTATTGAAATGATAGAAATTGCCTGACTGAAACTTGCCCTTATTTTTGTTTTTAAAAAGCCCACTAAACATGATGCTAGAGAGGATATGGTCAGAAAAACAAAGGTTCAGACCCATGTCCACAGGGGAGAGCCCTGTGGATGTGAGATCCAAATGTCATGACTGCCATTGTTCACTGAGCTGGGAGCCACCCTGACTGCAGTTCTGCTCCCTGCAACAGGTGGGTCAGTCACACTGCCAGGAGTTCTGCATCTCCACCCACAGGCTAAAAATGTCTGATGAAAGAGTCAGATGTTGTGCTTATCTAATGCCTCCCTGTGAGGTTAACAGAAGTGGTGTAAACTTTGTTCTTTGGAGGAGAGGTGAAGATAGTGAAGGACAGTCCTTAAGGCATTACAACCTCATGGGCAATTTCTTTGCCCAAACATAAATGATTTATTGTTTTCTAATAAAAAGAGGTTGTTTTTCAAATATAGCAGCCAACATAATTTAATAGGGTGCTGTATTTCAGCAACAGATTTTATAATAAGTTATATTTGGTTAAGGTTAAGCTCTTGGGTTCCCTCTGACTTGCTTCCACTCATATATCAAAACAGAAAATAATCAAGAAACCGTGATTATTTGAACTGGAAAGCAAAGCTGCTGCATAGGAAGTGAGCACACAAACCTTGATACTACTTGACTTCTCTAACACTCATTTCGAGCCACTACATAGAACTATCCCTTTACACAAATTCTGCTGAATACCAGGTTCTAAAAAGGAGACATTAATGTAAAACAAATGTAATGAGATTAAATGCTCTGAGGCTGTATTTCTGGGGAAAGGTGCATACTAGAAATACAATCAGTATTTCTTACAGAGGCCTTTGTGATCTATTGAGAAAAAAATCACTCCTTTTTGAAACACCAAGAGTAGATGACTTGGTTCTTACAAAGTATATTTCTCCTTGAGCTAGCAGTAAGAATGTCTAATCCTGCCAGTTACTCAGTATATGCTTCAAAATGTTTTACAAAGGCAATTATTATCCTCAGCTAAGCTTTCTACTTTTCACCCTCTTCTGAGGACAGACTTGGGCACATTCATTACTAAAGCTTTCAAACCTGCAGTTCACATCCAAAGTACAGCAGCTAAATATACCTCGAAGTACTACTCTTCTTATCTCTTATCATGAGACTTACCTCATGAGATTACTGTGTAAACAATACAGGTATCATGGTTATTCTGAAGATCAGAAAATAATACTTCCTTACCAGTTGATTTAGGCAAAAAGTTGATACTATTTTCCAAAGGTCTATAGCAAAGGCTGTAATTATTGAGAAGGCTCTGCAGAACAGCTTCTAGGAAGGTAAAATTTGCACATTTTTTAAGCTTTAAGAGCCTTTATTGATTGTATATATTGTAGTCCTGTTCATATTAACAAAATGGGACTGCTGATGTCTGCAGTGTCTTGCTGAAAGGACTGTGCTGTTTCCAGACCTGAGGCGTTGCCTTTCCTTGTTTTACAAGAAAACTTACCACAAGCAACAGAGATGGTGAACTTCTGTGATAAAGAATTTATTTGCAATAGCTGAGTCAGACTTAGTATGATTTCCCAGCTCCACTATTGTAAAACTAAATCCAAGAGCAAAAGCAATTCTGTGAAAAAGTTTTGTCTTCACCTACTTACAGTGCTTTTGATTAGGCAGACTGTGGTCAGTGCTTTAAAAATAGCTTAATTTGATTTATAGTCTTCTGCTTTGCTCTCCTGCTTAAAATGTGGCATGCTGCTTTGATTTTCATTACCTACACACTGAAATTAAATAATCTAATACATAACAGATATATTATATATTGATATATATATTGTATGTGCAAATATTTCTGCAGATATTTTGAATTGAAAGATTATCAGTTAGACTGTGTTCTTGACTATAAATTCAACCTATAAACAGGGCTACTGGGAATAAATGTAAATGTTTGGTACTTTCCTGGCACTAGTTTTGTGTGCTTACTGAAGGAAAAATGAGTCAATTCTGACTGAAGAGGGAAAAATTATTTAGTATAACTTCTGATGGAAACTGTAATTAATTATTGGGCACAGCTATGTGGTGTCATCTCATTGACCTAATTTGGAGCTAAAAAGTAAATTTTGAATGATCCATATTATGGAACTTTGAGCAATGTTTTATCCTGCATTTGAAAAAAAAACCCCTCTAGTTAACTACCTCTTCTCTACTATAAAAATTGTAATATGAGCCCAGAGGTATGGAAGGCACTCAGTTAAAAATCCTAAATAACTATTTCCTGAGTGATGTGGAACAGCTGAAATGCTATTTTCACATGCAAATGTTAGAAATTAGTGGGATGTTCATTGCACAGTTCCCAGCTAGTCACACCATAGTGCCGTCTAATTGAGAGGAACTAACTGAGAAGTTGATACCAAGCCCTCTTTGTCTACTATCTTAAAATCTCTTTATTTTACAATGGCAAAGATGACTTGCAAAGTGAGTGTTTAATTACCTGTCTTCAGCTGTAAAAAGTTTTTGCTGTGTACTGATAAAAATGTGCTGTGTCTTTCCACTACAGAAGGCAAAAGTACCTTTAAATGACTATATTAAAAGGGTATTTCAACAGTGACAGACATAACCTTCTAAAAATCAGTTAGAATCAGTTTCATCTTTTCATTCTGCATGTATCCAATCCATATCGCTTATTAACAGAACAACAAGGTGGATTCAGAAGGGAAACCATCACCTGCATATTTACTAAGTTGCTTTAGCTTTTCACTGTTCTGAAAACTGTTGAGAGATGTGGAGAAGGAAATGTTCAGCCTTTGGTAGAAGACGCCATTCAGTAATGAAACTGTATCTTGATGATTTATAGACACTCCCCCAAATCATGGATGACTAGGGCCAGATTGGTATTCTTCTTAAGAAATCTTAAGAGTAGTCATCCAGAACAAATTCCTCTTTTAAAAGGTCTTTTTTGGAGCTGGGAGGGATGGAATTCAGAGGACCATTTCAGCAGTTTCAGAATAGCCAAAACAGAAGGGAGAAAAGAGAGACAGAATACTCCACGTGAGGCTCTGGTGAAAGCCAGAGTTTGCAGCTCTGCAGTTATTGCCCCCCAACCCTTTCCCTTCAGATCTCACTGGGTTGCTCTGCCAGGACTGACCTTTTCTGCTCCAGCACTTCATCCAGGGTTTCCTGCTTGTCTTGCAGCAGATGCTGGAGCTGCTTTATTTCTTGCTGGTACTGAGCAGTCTTCCCAGCAAATTCTTTCTCTTGCTCAATCATTTTGAGACTGATATTGCCAAGCTTCCCAGCTGCTTTCCTTTTATACCCCTGCAAGGGGTAAAGATAATAGGAAAAAAACAATTATAGGAGAAATAAAGAAAGCTCACTACCACCATAAGAAATATTGGTAATAACCAAATACATTGGTCTGATCTCAAAACCAAGAAATAATGTTTGTACAAACTTCTGAACTTCCCCATTAAATTATGTAGGCACATGAGAAACTGAAAAAAAAAAAAGGTTTGTGTTACACATTTCTACATGCTGCTGCTCTGGATGAAAGCAACAGGTACTACCCAATATTTTTTTTTCTCATGATTACAAATAGAATGCTTCAACTGTTACAGTATCTGCAGAATGCAATCTTTGGTATAGGCTATGGAACAGCATTTGAAGCACCTCCTTTAATAAAACTCCAAACTATTGAGTAAAATTCTGAGAACACTATTATTTATGTCTTCTTAATATGAAGTTTTATCTAAGGTGTGAAGTCTAAGGTTTTTATCTTCATCTGAACAAAAGCAGAAAATTGGAGTATGCCTTTAGGAGGAAAGAATGAAAAAAACAAGGCAGTTTTTTTGGTATGTGCTGCAGGAGCCAGGGTAGGTTGGGTGGTTCTGGGCACACTGACCATGTGCAGGTGGTGGCACTTACAGATCCTTTGCAGCAAACTGCTACCTTTGAATTGTTAACCACTTACTATTTTTCTCTGAAGTTAAGTTGGTAGCAGTAAACAGCCTGGTTGAGAGGGTGATACTGCATGGCTGCAAGTAGTAATATTCTCCTTTAGCGCAGAAAAAGGCAGCCTGCCCAAGGGCATGGCATCACAGGGATATACTAAGCAACCAGGATGAGGAATGATCATAGATGGAGCAGTGGGTCCTGAAGAAGACATAAGTTACACCCTTCAGAAGTAGTTTCAGGCTTCTGTACTCCTGGGCACCATAATTCTTCTACAAAGTGCGTAATAAATTAGGAAATGGAAGTTGGAGAATGCTGGATAGAGAGCCAACAAAATGTTACCTCTACAAATGTAGGCTGCTGTCCATGATACATGTAATGCTCTCTGTTGAGGCAACAAAACTATTTGTCAATCATGTATTGCTTTTCTCCTATCCTTCACCAGTAAAGTTCAAAAAAAGAACAGTCTAAGTCCCATCTGATGAAAATTGTCTGACTGTCTCTATAAAAAGTGTTATAATTCTGATCCTGACAGAATAGCCCTACTCCCATAATAGTGGCAACCCTGATTAAATTTTTACTGGGTGCTATGGAACATTACCCGTTGTTGCCTGGTAATTAAGATTATAGTTGTGTTCAGGGCTACTTAAAAAGTCATAGTGGGAGGGTGAAGTCCCTTTTTAAGTAGACAAGGACAATGTTTATAGCTGTAACTTTGCAAGTAAAACTGGGTATGACAGATTAAGAGAGACAGCCTTATATATTCAGAAGTTTTAATGAAAGAATGTCTTGTCTGACAGTATTGTGGTTTTAACAGAAAATGTGTTTCCTCACAAACAGTAGATACCTGGCTTGTTTCTGTTCCTTAAAACCACTATTCAGTCTGTGAAAAGGATATAGGTAAAATGTAGAAGCTTAAGTGCAAAAGCCAACAAAATGAAAAAAATGTCAGGTGTAGTTGTGATATTGTGTGCCACAGTAAATAAGATTCCTTATTTACAGACTGACAGTGGCACATAAACGGTTGGAAAAAATCAATTAGTTAAAACAAATAAGCTGTTTATACAGGAGATATAACTGTCCAAAAGTATGAGAGTTGTGTTTGTACATTACCTACTTTGACAAAAAATAATCTTAGCATTAGGTAAACAGAATTTCCTATTTTGCACATACAGAGTAAAACTGACATAAGTTGAAGTGTCTCCCGTATTTGACACTGGTGAGGCCACACCTCAAATACTCTGTCCAGTTTTGGGACCCTCACTAACAAGAATTACTTTGTTCAGGAAGTGCTGAAAACAAACCTTTAACTCTTTACAAGGAACAATTCTGTGCTCTTAAGTGCAGTATGTAGCAAGATGGTATAAAATGAAAGCCAGCCTGTTTGGTGAAGTTTCATGAATAGAAGTGGAGTTACAGTGGGGAATGCTCAGGGTCTCCAATATAAAGGTTGTTTCTATCTATTTCTACTAAAACCTTATGATTGACAAAATTGTCATCAAATAAGAGATTCAGAATCCATGAAACAACTTGTTGCAATCTGGCTTCTTTTTGACAGGGTGTCTAATTTAAACATGAATTACTTCTGCACTGAAGGAGAGGAAAAGGTACCCATTGATGAACTGGAGCACAGAATGTTCGAAAAATTTGTGCTAGATTTTTGACTATAATATTTCATACAGGAGATGGATTTCCCCACGTTAGCCGTCCCTTTTGCTGCCATGAAATAGAGTTGCATGAAGGTGAATGGCTTCCCCATGATAAAAGACACTATGTACAAGCTCATGGCATAGAATTCTGACTGTAAAGAAGCAGATTTAACAGCAAAAAAATTGGCTTCATCATGTTCTTGTGGATCAGTGAAAACACTGGCACAGATTAACTACCAATTTTTCTTATTAAAAAACCAAAACATTTTACATAGTATTTAGCTTAGAAATAGTGCTTACCTTAACCTTTTCTTCCATTTTTCCTAAGTGTAGACAACTTTCTGCTATTTTGTTGAGAACACCATGATTCTCATTTTCTAAACATTTGGTCTGTGAACATACAGTATAGATGACTCAGTGTAATTGTTACTTTAGACAGGGCAGGCAAAATACATACACAGAGGAAGACAAAGCTATTCTGTTTTGAGCTACAACAGTCTGAAGAGCAAGATGGAAAAAGAATCCTGAAAATTATCCCAATAATGGCTAATTAAGAATTTGTCAACTGACTGCTAATACTGTCACACTGACAAAATAGTACCTTGAAACAGCTTTGCTCTCATCACAGCTACTGATACTGTAAACCAAACCAGTTCTGTTTATTTTTCTGAAGATGTATCTATATGTACTGGTACGTAGGGATCCCATTTGTATGCACGAGACTTTTCTTCTGGGTCACATTCAGCAGTCTGATCTCTAAAGAGCCTTTGAAATTGGCTGGGGTTCAGGCAAGGAATCTGACATGTGGATTATTTGTTGTTGCTGTTTTACTGGATTTATCAATAGGCTGTTTCTGGAACCAGCACCTTGATTTTTGTAGAGAAGTGGTTACTACAAATTACTTTTTTTAATCCTCATACAGAAAGAATGTAGGCTAATTTCTTAAGTGCTGCACCATTTCCACATTACCCATTCTGTTGGATTAAATCTGCATAAAAATTAATTTTGATGCTTTGATTCAATTAGTGAATTAAAAAAGAATAAGCCAAGGTTAATAGGAGTACTTGAATGATTTAATAATCCTGACATTACTCAAGTCTGAACTGGTGGGAATGATAATACACTTTTAATGATACATCAGGCTCAGTAGTGGCTCTGCATAATCATAAAGGTCTGGCTCTAATTAATTTTTGTTTTGTTTTCTAGGCCTTCCCATCAGACAGTTTTACCAGATTACCTGACTACAAGATACCTGCAGTCTAACTTTCTGCCAGGGTAGGTTTTAAGTTTAGTAATTAGAAGTAGGAACAGGTTGTTCTGATTCAGCTCGACCAGGCAGCAAAGTAAACTGGATATTTACAGGTTTTACTCCTACTAGACTATTCCAGTAGAAAAGTTTGTCTTAGAATATCTTTGCAGTCTGCCCAAAGACAATGAATTCATAAACAAACAAACAAAACCACAACTGCACTGTTTAGTATGTAAGGCAAATAAGGAAGGATGAGTATGTATGTATGTATCATCATTTTAGACATACACAGGAGCATGTGATCTAAAAGTGAGAGAAATTCTGTTTAGCATGGCAGAACTGGCTTCTCATTGTTGAATCAGTTTATACCTAAAGAAAGGACATATTTGACTGCATTTTGAGCTGTCTTCCACAGACCTACTCTGAGCCTTTTGGGTGTGCATAAAAACTTACTGGAAACAGGCTTTTACGGTGAAAATCTACTAGGGTATTATTAAGGCAAATGGCACCTTGTACTTGGAGGTAATTCTGGATCTCTGTGGCATTTCTAATGCAGTATGCTGAGTATTTGGAAGTAGATATGACAGAGATTGAGAGATAAGAAGCAGTCTCCAATAGGAGACATTTATTGTGCCATGTTTTACAGTGCTGCAGTACAGTTTGCAGAGGAGAAGGGTTGGAGTTGGGTCACTGTAGTTACTCTTCTAGAACTGGGAATTAACCACTAGAGCATCTTTTCACCAACACTAATGACAACCTTTGCCTACTAATTAAACAACTGAAGCAGAAGCAGCTCTATTTTAACAAAGTTCTGTGAAATGGTTTCCAGAACCAATATGAAGACAGCAATACACCAGCATGTAGAACTGAATTTGTGTCCAGTATCAGGTAAAGGAAACAATAAAAAGCCCAGAACTTCTATTCCAACTGCACCCACTAAAGCTATTCCAAAACTGTCAACCAGCCTGCCAAAAAGACTGCTTACCAAAAAAAGAGCAATAATGTGCATATGCATCCACAGATCACTTCAAGAATAACAGTTTACTTTTAGATCCAGAAACATGTATTAAGAATCTATGATTGTGTGCTACTTTTCAAAACATGTAGCTTCAGCAATTGAAGCTAATCTCTAAAATCAGATTTTAAAAAGTATTTTTAACATGATACACACCACTGCAGACCCTAATGCTGGAGTGAGGTAAGGCTTAATTATGTTATCTCTAGAAATTAGGGGAGTTGTTCCAACTACTCTTTTAGAAAATCATCTTTTGCTGATGTTGTCCTATTTGCAAAAGTCTATTTTAATAGCTAAATCCTTACACTGAAATTATATCTTTTTTGATAATGCAAAATAACAATAAGATGTGCCAGTAGGATGATGATTGTGTGAAATATCAATAAAGCAATATTAATTATTTAAAGGTAATTACCCAAACAAAAAGATCATTACGTTCCTGAGCTATCTTCTCTACCAAACCAATAAGGCTGGCTAGGTAGTGCTGGGCTGCAAGTTCTTCTTCCATTGCTTCCTGCAACTGCAGTGTCAAAAGACCTATATTCTTCTTTAATTTCCTATAAAAATTAACAGAACAAGGAAGATCTTAATTAACAGAAAGGAAAATCTAAAATAATCAGAACATAAAGTTCTTTAAGGTATTTTCTTTTAATTTTTACATCAACAAGACTGGGAATTAACAGTGCTATAAAAAGAACTTGTACAACACTGCCAGTCAAATATACTGTTAGACAGGCATTTGCTCAAAATATTTGCAATGTGGAAAGTAAAATTTTCTACTTTTGGAAGCTGTTCTGCTTTATAGTACATTGTAACAACAGTAATGACAATTCAAAAGAAAAATTTGTGCAGTGTCTACAAGCTCATACTTAATAAGAAATTACAATAATACCACTTCCACTTTTAGAAGCATTGTAAGACCAACTCTGAACAACTAGGTTGTATGAGAAAGTCTGCAAATAATGTAATACTTGATTATTCAGCTGAGTACACAAATGCTGAATTGCTTTAGCCAGCTACTAGCATTAGATATATTCTTAATTTGTACCTAGACATTGAAAAGCATGCATGAAAAAACACAAAGCTTAGCAAAGTTTCCAACCAGGCCTTCCAATCAGACACAGATGTGTTTAGAAAATATGCTTTTTCTGTAAAAAAGCGTGTCTGTCTGACACACTGTGGGATGTCAGAAAATATTTTTAGAGATATATCTGCTGTTACTTTTAGAAATACAAGTAATTCTACATAAGAAAATGAGAATGTGATACGACCTGTTGGTCTTCTGTGTCATTTTCATCTTAGTTTCCAGGATTTTGTTGTCAGCCATGAAGTTCTTTTTCTCTAAAAGTAGTTTCTTGTTTTCAGCTTGCAGGGATGCTATCTTTCCCATTAGATCTTCTACCTCACAGTGCTTTTTCTCCTTCTCCTCTTGTAAATGGCTGCAAAAAGCAATAGCATAGAACAAGCCCACTTCACTAAAAATCTAGCAATTTCAGGATCCTTCAGGTATTATCCCAAAGATGGGAACAAAAGAATAGGAACATTTTATGTACGGTGTTGATAGAAACAGGTTTGACAAAAATTGTGTTTTTAATGCCTCCTCTTCTGCTGTTTAAAAAGGGTACACTTAACAGTACGTGCAGTATGATCGAAACACTTCTGCCAACCTCTCTAGAGCTGGGATTTCCTTCTATAATTTCAATTGTTTACAAAAAGTGAGACAGTATTTTTTAAATATTTGTTTACCTTTCTTTGTACTTTGGTAGTTACCTTTACAGGTTTACCAGTGTTAAGTTTCCACTTGCCTCCTACCTACAGAGTGATGCGTATGCAGATCTGCTCACATGAATGCGTTGTAGAATTGTTTCTCTGTGCACCATGTGGAAACTCTTACCTTTTTAAATCATTCACTAAAGCAAGGTGCTCCTCTGGTGCTATTCTGCTACCCAATTTGGCTTTCAGCTCTTCACAAGTAGAACACAAAGCTTCCAGCTGCTTCTGGTACTCCGCTATCTCTTCTTCCTGACTGTGCTTCTTATCTTCCAAGATCCGTATCTGTTTAGTCAATTTTGAAGCTTTTGGGAGGAAAAAGAACCACAACAAACAACATGAAACTTGAGTACAGCAAAACTAATTTAATCACCTTGTGAAACTCTATCTAAGTCAGTAATATGTTCATTCCTGTTTGTTCATAGCATTATGTAACAGGGCATTTGTCAGTATGGGTGGTATTTTAACAGTTTGGATTTTTTTTCCAGCAGTTTGTTTTCAAGCAGTTTGTTTTGGAAAAGTGACACAACTTTAAGACTGCTTCTTTTCAGAGCTGCAAGAGCTTTTCAGGGCTAGCAACTCAAGCACTTTACCTTCTTGAACATGTTGTTTGTGACTGTCTTTTGCCTTAGCTTGTTGAATTTCGAGCTGCTGCATCAACACTCTGTTTTCTTCCAAGACCAGCTTGGCCTGAGTTTGCAGCTGCTGCCTGAAATGACAGATTTGAAATAAAATATAATTGGAATATTAACTTACATCCAAAGAAGAAACTGAACTGAATTCCAAGAGTGTAAACCTACAAAATCATATTTGAACCTCTTTAATAAGTAAATCAAACACCCTCATTAACAGTTATGTCAGAACCCAAGGTAAGCTTATTAGAGACATGAATTCACAACCCTTGATATCTTAAGTTATTTTAAATAATGTTTAAAATATTTGACTAACTAAAGAAAAAAATCCCCACAGAAAGAAGGAAAAATATGTATGTGTGAATTTGAATCATAGCATCATTGAATGGTTGGGGTTGGCAGGGACCTCTAAAAGTCATCTGGTCCTGTTCCCCTCCTCAAGCATGGTCACCTAGAGACAGCTGCCCAGGACCATGTCCTGACATCTTCTGAGTATCTCTAAGGATGGAGACTCCACAACCTCCAGCTTGTTGCTTGCTCACAGCTTGTTGCAGTGCTCACAGTGCAAAATTGTTTATGTTCAGAGGGAACCTCCTGAGTTTCTGTTTGTGCTCATCGCCTCTTGTCCTGCCACCTCTGAGAAGCACCTGCCTGTCTTTACAGCCTCACTTTAATTATATATATTTATATGCAGTGATAGGATCCCCCAGGGCCTTCTCTTTGTGGAGCAGTCCCAGCTCTCTCAAATTTGCTTACAAAATGTGCAATAAATTCTTGGATAGGATTTGGATCTACTTGGCTTTGGTCTGGAAAAAGACTGTCAGTGTTTTATGGTCCTGTAAACAAGGTGTGTGTTTAAACTGAACTATCCTAAGCAGAGAACTTAAATACCTGTTTATAACTAGCATTAATTCTGCTTTCAAGAAAACCAATGCCAGACTTGCTAATGTTAACAAAAGCATAAGAAACTATTTGCTCTTCTAATAATAGCTTAAAGATTTAAGAAGCATTAGCCAGAATGCAAGTAGAAATACAGTACAAGTGTCAGATGATACCACATTGAACAGGAGCATGTAGCAAAATAATATGTACCAAGGATTTCTGATGGCAGTAACTAACCCAACTGTAAAACAAAAAAGTGTATGTACTTTGCTCATGTGTGACCTGACCTAGATAAAAATGCATACTATTGAGTATACATCTAGAGTGGGACAATTTCCCCTACCATGAAATTACATTCTGATATAATTGGCACATTCCTACTATTATTGTAAGTGTGAAAGTTAAGTATGTAATCTGCAAGGTTTGGGGAAGCATTACATGGGCTTCAGGTGCAAAACTTCCTGTTCACTATTTTCTCTTTGCTCCAAAATTATTTCAGACATTGCAGATCAGCATTGTTCAAACAAGACATTAGTGTCACCTTATTAACTCTTCAACAAAATTTAATCTTGCTTGAGTGAGACAGATTTTTTTTCCTTAAAATATGTAATCCTAAAAGTTTGCATGCAACAAGCAAAATAATGAGAAGATTTTAATTAATTTCTATGAATATAACTTGCCATTCTGTGGTAGTAATCAAGTTACTTTTATTTAATTGCTCGTGCAGGTCTTCATTCTCCTTCACTAACTCTTCAACTCGTAATTTAAAATTCTTCATATCCTCCTGGAAGACAAAGGACTCAAAGTTCTTTAAGGTAAGTATTTTCTTTTCATTTTTACATCAACAAAAATGTTTATACATGCCTGGGTCCTTCTAATTCTTATGTTAACAGCATATTATCTCACTGCTCACTCTTCATTTTATTTCACATGTGCATGCTTCAAAATTGCTTCATTAATCTAGTAATATTTGTTTAAAAATAGAGATATATGAGTTGTCACATTTTTGCCAAGAGTTGTTTACATTAAGCACATACCTTAAAAAGAATAGCTGTTCCATAATACCACAAATAAATAATTTAATTCCTAAATAACTAGAAGTAAATATCCTTCTACCATAAAATCCATAGGCCTGTAACCAGAAGAGCAGCTGTACATGGGACTGCATCCCCATTCTAAATGACCACAGTAGATTCTTTCTACCACTGACTGTGTTTATGGTTTACTTTATTCAAAGAGCACAATCCATACATCCATCCATCACTTTAGTGACAGCTTCTACATCAGAACATCCTGACAAAAACAAGCAAGCCAAGAAGTGCATAGTTAAGCTAGTGCATAACTATCTATGCATCCAAAAGTAAAACCAAGTCACTTTTAATCTTAGGCAGAAAACAGCTTTCACAAGTCCCTTTTAAAAGTTTCAGTAGATTTATTTCTGCTTTAATGTAGAAACTTAGAATAGCAACTTTAAATGGCAACTTGCCTCGTGTTCAAGATTTATCTCTTCCTTTTCTCTTATTCTGTCTTCATATGCCAGCAGGAGAGGTGACAAATACTTCATATCCAGCTGCAGAAAAAAACCAAAACAAAACCCAAAACCATGCAATTCAACTGCAAACCATAATCTCAGCAATATTTTTACTACTTCTCCTAGCTATATATTGCTATTTTTAAAAGCTCTTTAAGGTTTTCATATAAGCTTTGCAGACAAAAGTGCAGGACCTATACAGACACCATATGCAAAGTGATGTTGCAGAAGCACTTAACTGTGCTGTTTTAGGAGCAAGCTTTGGCAAGGACAAGGCTGGATGCTACACTTGCACACTTGGCTAACAAGCTGCTATTACTGAGCCATAAATGAACACAGTAAAATGTGGCTGCAAATGAATACAAACCCAAACTGAACGCTACAGTGGATACAGTTGATGATAACCCAACTTAGCCCAGATTTGGGGAAGGGAATTTTTACACTCTGAAACCTGCATCTTTAATACTAAATACATACGTATGTGATTCTTAGGTATTATAGCTAGAAAGACAGAGCAGAAGGAGGACTTTGCTATTTCTGTACCGTTCTGAATAACAATGAGAAAGGAAAATTCAAGATCTGATTAGTATAGCAAGGAGAAATTGTTTCACATGTTACAAATTCATTCAACTCTTTGCCTTCTACTTGCCAGAGGTTCATAGGGTACCAGTGGACCTATGACCATTTCTGCCATCAGAATCACTAAATATGTTTTCTTACAGTATCATCTTAAAAATAATCATAGCAGATTACTTACCAGCCATGGTGGTGCTGGTCCTTTCATGGGTAAACTTTTCAGTTTTCGATGCTAAAGTAGATTTTTTTAAAAGATACAGAAATTATTTCCTGCTTTTTGAACCACCAACCCATGTTCATTGCAGTTAAAATGGTTACCCCAAACAAGCTGATGTTTCTAATTGCATGTGTTGCATATGTAATACACCCAAAAAAACACCCAAAACAAAACCAACCAACCAACAACAACAAAAAAACACCCAAAACTCTAAAGTTCAGCATCTTACTAATACAGCAAAGTCTAGCTTCTTAGTTAGACTTAATGATAAATGTTAATTTTAAATTTCACAAAAAAGCCTATGCTACCTATAGATTTTGGGGCAAATCTGGAGAAAAGTCTTAAAAAACTCAACAGTGAAAGGATAATGGAACATTTCAGTACAGACTGCCTTTATAGCAAAAATTCTCACCTCTTCTTGGAACAAGGGCCTGAATTTAGTTTGATAACGACTTAATTCTACATTTAAACGATGGACTGTCAGTTTCAAAGCATCATTTTCATCTACCAGTTCTTGTGCTTGCTGCCTGAGAGAAAGTAATTCTGTAGCCTCCTCTGTTAAAACAAATCCAACAAGAAAGTCCAATCAAAATTCAAGAAATACAATAATTTATTAACTCGAAGGAAAAAAATATCAACTAGCTAGAACCAGAAGAGAAGTTCTCTCAATATAATGTAACAGAATAATCCCGTGAAAAATTACTATTAAAAAATCATTACATTTCAAACAACCAAGTAATTTTCAAGATTACATAAGTATTCCTTGACAAAATTTCTACAAATGTAGAAAATACTATTCAGAAAATACTTCTGTATGGATGCCTGCTGAAACTAATGACTGGGAATCTACTACTGCAGGAACAGGTTTAAAGAAATTAGAAAACAAATCAAACAGGGTAACTATGAATAGCTTATATACACAGAATGTTTATCCTACCTTCTCTTTGTGACTTCTCTGCAACTTCTTTAAGTTGTCTGTTTTCTTGTTCTAGTCTCTTCATCTTTAATTGCTGTTGTTCCATTTGCTGTTTTGTTCCCTCCAACTGTTGGACCATAGCCTGGTATGCTTTGTTCAGAGACCAGTTTTCTTGTTTAAGTTCTCTGAGCTTTTCCTTAGTCATGTTTTCCCATGCTTGCCGTGCTCGAGTAGACACATCTGGAATGCCAAAGTACAATGTATTTACATGGAATTCAGATGTGAATGAATTTTAGCAAATTATGAACAATTTTTCCTAATAATATCATTACATGTGAGTTATAGTTTGTAAGATACAAATCAGCATACAGCTCCCAGGCAGCCAGAGAGAATGAGAAAGGTGGATATAGAAAGAGTGCTAGATAGTGGAGTGGCAGCAAGTTCCTATCTTTTCTCTGAGACACTGAAAACATTCCTTCCTTAAAGGGAAAGTGCAGCACATCTCTCTCTCTTCCTAGCATGGGCAACCAGAAATGTGAGACAGAAATATCCACTACAGTAAGCAAAGTGTATTTTAGTTTATATTTTAATCACCAACGTAATGAAAACTTTACCCTCCTGCCCCCTGAACAGGCTTCAGTGACCTGTTACTGAATAGAAGTTACTTAACAGTTGTTACAAAACAGTTTAGGTCATCTGCAAAATCTTGGCTATACTGATGTATTGCTAATACTGGCTCACACCTGCAAATTTTTCTTTTCATGTGTATGGGCTCAGCAACTTACCTATTAAAATGAAACCTGAGATGTTACCCTTACCCTCAGACCTTCAAGAGCCAGCATAATCTAATAGCATACAGGTGTGAATATAACTTAGTACAGAACAGCTCTTTAGGATATTTATGAAATGAAATAATTTGGTTTGAAATAGAGTTCTCTCTGTTATAGATGACACATACCAGCTTCAAGTGTTCAGTCATATTTCAGGCACTTATGGTCACTGTTAACTTGCTGTGAGAAGGCATAAGATGCTTGACAGCAGAGTTACACAAAAAACACCATGAACTCATGATAGGCACATACTCACCCATGCAACACACAAAGTTAAAAGGTGCTGTGGCTGCAATAACATACAAATAAGGCACTATCTGAAGGTAGACCACATATCTCACATCACTGTATGTCCAACCATTTCAGTTGCAATAGGGTATTTAATAATGGTGCCATCCTGTAGTCCAGATTAAAATTCAGGGGTTGGAGAGTTCCAGTATGAGTTTATTTCATTAGATTTTTCACAATTGTTTACTTCATTTTGGAAAATAAAAACAAGTTTAAAACACTTAACATAAAAAGTATGGAACTGCTCTTTCTATACATACACATTTTCTCACTTTCTCATCTTCTGTAAAGAAGAAATACTTTCCCTCTTACCCCGCAAAATTAGGCTTAGAGAATACAAGCAGAAAAATGTTTTTTTATATATATATGCATATTATTAAAGTGAAGGTGTGTAGTAAAGTCACTGAAAAATCAGAAGTACCTGGGGATGGTGGAGGCTTTTCACGTATCAGGTTTTCAGCTAATGATTTTTCTTCCTAGCAGACAAAAAAATGAGACAATTTGCTTTAACATTTATAACTTTTCTGAAGTACTCTGAACAGTATCAGTGTTGGAAAACTTAAGAAAGAGAACTTGTGAAACAGTATTTTTAATATTAAAAAAAATTAAGGATGAATTCACTACTGACAATATACAATTTGTCATGTACCCATCTTGAACTTTGTTCTCCCTTCACTGGTGGAAAAAAAAAAAAGTATACATAATTTTACATTTCCATCAGGAAAGAACTATATGCCAATTTTATACTAATGTATTTGCTTGAGATGAACATGATTGATACACAAACCTCCTCCTTGTTTTTATGAAACAGCAGTGAAGTTCTGTAAGGATATAATGCCATGTAATTTAACAAACCAAGACACTGATAACTAAATGAGCCAAAACTCAAGAACTATTTCAAAAGAAAATATATCTGGTCAAGGCCTTGAAGAAAAAAAGTGATGTTAACAATGGAAGTGACCATTTTTGTAAATAATATTCTAGCAAGCTGAGCTGAGAAACTAAACTTTTGGTTATTCTTTTTCAAACTTGTGAAAGCATTCAGATGGGTCAGCCTGGAACACTAGATAAAAATCTGATGAAGCCAAGCTCAGAATTTGGAAATTATCATTAAGAATTATCTCTTCCTATAACATGTCTCTCATTCTCAGTTATTCTTTCGCATGAGGAACAGATGTATTAAAAAACAAAATAACCCAAACTTTTATATGGCCTGTTTTACCTATATGGTGGTGTTTTCAAAAGGAATCATTAGCCATTCTTGTACTCTAAAAGAAAAAGGTTCCTTAATGGCAATAAATTAATTTTCTCTTAAGTAACTGTAAATTATCAGCTCTTTGTAACACCCTTTTTTCCAAACTGCATCACAAATTAACCTTAATATTAAATCTTACCTTTAAATTCAAGCCAAGATGTTGGTCTTCTGTTAAAGAAAAACAGATCTTTCAGTCAATTAAAAACAAAAGGATTTGTAAGGACATAATTTATAAGGGCTTATATGGATATGGGAGTGCACTGCAAATAAATGTAAGAAAGTCCTCCCAGACCACCAGCTTAGATCCCTGGCTTGCCAGTATCTCTTTAATGGTGTATGGAGATACTGATTTGAGACCTTACTTGACCTCACACAGCACAGAGGTGGCTATGGAAGATTCAACTAAAGGACAAATTAAATATTTTTAATTGATTTTACTGGGCTTGAATCCTAGCACATCTCAGAGCAAGGCTCTGAAGAACTGACTCAGTTCTGCTTTTTGCTTCCTATCTAACACCTCAGAATGCTGTTGTCCTCTGGAAAAACTGCATTTTGCAGATCTGGAATAGTGGATTAATTTTGGAGCACAGTAACATTCCAATAGTTTCCAGAGTATAAATTGGATTGATTCTGATACATGTAAAAGCAGAAATGTGGTAGAAAATTACTGTATTAGACGAAATAGAGTTCACAAAACTGGGGGTTTTTGGGTTCCTTTTCCTCTTCTTTTTTGATGCTTGCTGATAGTGGATGTTGGTGAGTTTCAGTTATACAGTGAATACAGACCAATCTTGCTTCATTACAGAGATTTTTTAATTTTCTGCAGCTCCTAGTACTAAATATTTAACCATTTCTATTTCTTTCACTGCCCTTTTTTTAAATATTAAAAAAGGAATATTTGTTACCAGATAATATTTTATTAAAAAGTTATTTTTCCCCATGGTATCAAAGGCACAGCATGTTGACTAAAGGATGTTTATTTACCTTCCATTTGCACATTTGACCTATCCACCAGCACCTGAGACTCATTTTCATGAGAAGTCACCTCCTCTTTCTTGTCAGCATTAGTACTGGGAGATGGTAGACACTCTTCCTGTGTAAAAACAGACACCACCATCTAAATCATGGTAACACTTAAAATAGCCCACATCTTGGTATGTGTATGAAACCCTTACTATACTGAAGTCCCAGCCACATTTGTGATTCTATTCCAATACTTTAAGATAATAAATGGTAGGATACAGTTTTTTGTTCTAGGTTTCTTCATAAATAAAATCGAAATATTAAAATGATCAGCTGGAAGTAGGAACTATGACAGTCATTTAGTTCACAAGGCAAATACTCCCTGTCACCTTATCCAGTTACAAGAGTGTGAAATTATCTTCTTTGTTCTGTGTCATATCTGCTCATAATAAAAGGTCAACCATTTATCTACTATAACACAGTACTGAGGGATTCATTAATAATTTTAGCAGGTTTTTTGCTGTTTTTCCCTGTTGATGGCCTACCAGTGTCCCACATACTCCACTCTTCTTTTTTAGCTCCCCTCCTGTTAGTGACTAGTACTGTCTTCTCTCAGGGGTGCTTCCCCATTTCTCTCACATATATAGCATTTTTTTGTCTCTTTACTATTCAGTTCCTTACTCCTGTTTGTTAAATTTTTGTATCATTTGGACAGAGATGCAAACTGAACTTTAAAAATGCCTTAGGATTCTTAAGCTGCTCATTGCTGGTTAAGACAATCCAAACCTATAGCACAGAAAAATCCACCAGTCTTCAAGACAAGGTAATCTATTTTGTGTTATTCTGAATCTCCAAGCCTCTCTATATAGGTGCAGAGGCTCATTAGCACAATACTGAATCGGTCACTAAGCTTTCACCATTTGTAGGAGTGAAGTTCCTAGTGCTTTTAACAAATAATCAACTGTGTAACATGAAATACCAGACTAAATTATGCATAATAATTGTACACAATACCAAAGTTTTCCTAATAAGAAAACTATTTCAATAATTAGAGATGCGGAATCTGTGAGAATCAACAAACAAACCTAACTTGTGTAGGAGTAAATGAACTGCAAAGAGAAGCATGTGAAATAAAAACTGAACAAATGTCTACAGAGTAAGAAGAGAATAAAAAGCCTTAAAAGATAAATATCTGTATGAATATATTAAAACGCAATAAAGGAATTAATAGATTTGAAAATCCTACCTTTGTATTTTTGCATGGAGCAGCATAAATAGCATTGGTACTAAAGCTTCCTCTCCTTTTCTCATTACTGTGACAGCTGGATTCTGCCTCTTTATCAGCATCTGAGAAATAAGTCTCCATGTTCTCATCATCACCATAATTGCCTGATATTTCCAGGGACTGTACAGATCTGTCACTACCATCAAATTTCCAGTTGGGCCTGCAAGTATAAAGCAGTGTGAAGGCTATTTCAATGTAGCTTACTCTTCCAAAAAATATAAACCCTAGTGAAGTGGGACCATCACTCTTGGATTACATACTAGTCCAAACAGCCAACAAAGACAGACATCTAAGCTTCTGTCATCTGCAAACAAGGAATCTAGCCTAAATGTATGCTTTAAAATAGTCAGCACTGGAGCTACATGTTCTTCTCCATCTTAAAGAAGATGCCAATTAGAGAGAGAAACGTAGCTAATTCTACCAAGAGTTAGCACAAGGGAAATATCTGACATGTAATTCAGTGATTATTTGTATAATTGTCATTTGGCAGAAATAATACATGCATTTACTTGTGACCACTGCCCAGTCCAGATCTCACTCCGTAAACATTTGATGTATGACATCACTTTATGAGAAATGGGCTAAGGCCTGCAGACACTTCAGACCCAATTTATGATATGGTGAGAAACCTGTAAGTGGCTACAACACTAGGAGTTGAATTAGTTTGCTCAAACTCTTTGCTAAAATTCTATTATGATACGTTCTATTTCTAACACAAAATACCAAAACAGAAAGTGCACGTTACCCCATGCTGAGCTCTGTCACTGTTGCATATGGTTCAAAGCATTCTCTTTCCAAACGGGTGGAATCACTTTCAGAAAGTGATCGCAGGCGAGGCTGAGGAATAGCAACAGTGTGCCCTGTTAGAGTTGTTGCAAGGATAGCAGCTGCTAGAGCAGATCTGGAAGAAAACAGAATAAAGAAATAAAACAATACTCATGTTTTCTCCGTGGCCTGCATTTTATTTTCCATTGCAAAATGCCTTCACTATTTAAGCAAAGCAAAAGGTTCACAATGAACAGGCATAAACACCACTGAAAGCACTAAGGGACTGGTTATTAACTGTAAGCTCCCAAAGTAAAGGACAAAACCAGGCAAGCTATTGTAATGCAGCAATCTAAGAGTAAAGTACAATACCTATTTGCTTTCCCAAATTACGAGCATGAAAATCATGGAATATACTGAGTTACATTTCTAAAATTGACACAGATAATTTGCAGTACTTAACATACACTTAAACATAGCCATAACAATGCTACCTGGCATTGTGTTGAAAAAATGTTCCATGTTCTGCTCTTTTGTCTTCTAGTTTACATTATTTCCTATTCTGAACCTTTTAGTTATGATTATGTAATTGTTAATAAATGCTGGCATACTGCAAACTAGGGCAAGCAGGAGGAGGTGTTTGTGGGATGCTACAGAGTACAGAGAAAGGTAAGATAAAGAGGTAAAAACAAGTAGGAACAAAGGTAAAAGGAGAGAAATGGTGAGGACTGAAACAGGAATTGCAACAGTTGGAATTCAGAAAGGAAGAAGAAATTAACTAGGATTAAGTTGGAATGTTGCAGACACTAGAAAGACCATGGAAAACAATTGGAATTGGAACTAAACACAGAGAAAACATTTTAAAAAACTTTAAGAAACTATAAATGAAAATTTGTCATTTCTCTTCATGTAACTTGCCTCTAAAGCTAATTAAAATCTGATCCATGCTTTTACATGTCAGTTTCCTAAGTCCCTGCTTTTTTTTTTAATATGCAATAAAACGGCATGTTAGTAATGTTTAACTAATGCTTCTCTAACGAGTTTAAATGTCCTGACTCTCAGTACTAGTACTGCTACAGTCCTACATTCTGTGTGAACAGCCAAATTAAAAATGGCCCTAACTTTTAATAGTCTATTTGTCTTTACTGACTCAGATTTATAACAAGTTACATATTCATAATGGTGATTTTCCTAATTATTTAACATGCTTAGGGGTGGGAGAAAAACGTGTATCTTTAAAATTCAGAAAATGGGGAACTGCTCCAAATAAAAATATATAATGTTTACAGAAAGGTCTATGTAAATACTGCAGTAAGGACATGGAATTCTTCAAATCATGCTTTCTAGTATGGCATTGCAGTTGATGAAATACTTTAAGAAACTATAAATGAAAAGAAAATTTGTCTTTTCTCTTCATGTAACTAGGCTCTAAAGCTAATTAAAATCTGATCCATGCGGGGAACTGCAGGTTTAGGAGCTATGGTAGCAGCAGGGACCAGGCCATGAGCTATATGTTTCTAAACAATTTAAAATAAAATTAGTTGACAATGACATTTAAGTATCACAATGAAAAAACCACAGAATTGAACATGCACAAAAGTAACAATGCAAAATAACATAAAAGGGAAGAAAAATTACATGCAGTTAATGTAAACAGAAGACTTGAAATGTCCAAGTTTAACATTTAACATGTATGAACAGCTGCTAATGAAGGTTAGAAATGTCACGTACATAAGACTCATGAATGTAGGCTCTCCACCCACTATACCATCTGCAAAAACAGAATTTTAACTTACTCTTTTTTCTTGTATATATATAAATAGTACTAGAAATTAATTTTTCAAAATACTTGAAACCTGTTTCAGAATAATAATATTCATCCCTTTCTTGTAGAAAGATTCTGTCAGTCAGAAGTAATGCTGTCACAGCAGTACAAGGTAGAAGAAAAAAAATATCACTAAAAAAGTCTTGCAGTCAAATTTTCAGCCTGAATAACTAAATCCTCCTGGATTTTTGACAGCAAAACTTTTTTTAAAAGATAACATTAAACACCAGCTCAGAAAAACTAGGAGCAGAGTTCCCCACAGAGTACTTTGAATGGAATCACATTAAGGTTGATGTTAGAAGGGAGATTTTCTGGTCCAAGCAGGGGCAACTAGAGAGGGTTGCCTGGGATTCTCTCCACTTGGGTTTTGAGTATCTCCAGGGGTTGAGACTCCACAACCTCCCTGGGCAATCAGTTTGTGTTAGACCACCTTCACAATGTACATTATCACTATTAATAATTTTTTAAGTTGAATTTTCTGTGTTTAAAGTTGTGCCTATTGCCTCTTGCCAATGCTCTTGCTCAATACCATTAGTTCTGATGTTCTCTAGGCATCAGAAAATACCATGTCATAATAAAGTCCATGACAGATGTTGCTTTTTTATGGAGAACAGACTAAGTCTCTGCTATAGATACATATTTTTATTTTTTGCAATTATTCCTTAAATTGTCTTCAACAGGATAATGAACAGGTAAACTGGGAAATGTTTCTGCACATCAAATAACTCAGTGATGCACTGGAAGGACTTTTTACCCAGTCTTACCTGGCAAATGCACTGCTCCCTAATGCTGGCAGTCAGCCTGGCATGCACCAGTTTATTTACCAAAGACTACAGATGCCTTATTCCAGCTACCAGGGAATACAGAGGTAAAAGGATGCTTGCTGTCACCCCACAGAAGTAAGACAACAGATCAACATTTTATCCTCATTCTAATACTAAAAACACTTCAGTTACTTAAGAGTATTCTAAAAGGTTAACACGGCACTACTGCTGACAGTCACAGAGTCACAGAATTTTCAGGGTTGGAAGCAACCTTTAAGATCATCTAATTCCAACCCCCTGCCATGGGCAGGGACACTTCCCACTCGATCAGGTTACTCAGAGCCCTGTCCAGCCTGGCATTAAAAACTTCAGGGATGAGGCTTCCACCACCTCTCGGGGGAACCTGTTCCAGTGTCTCACCACCCTCATGGTGAAGAACTTCTTCCTAACCTCTGATCTCAATCTAAACCCTCCTCTAGTTTGAATCCATTCCTCCTAATCCTACCACTACCTGACATCCTAAAAAGACCCTCACCAGCTTTGCTGTAGGCCCCCTTCGGACACTGGAAGCCGTATCAGTGATACCGTCCTACAACCCCTGCCTGCTCTAAGGTCTCGCTATGACCTGTTTTCTCTCACAGTGACCGTCTGCTTCCACCAGCCCCCGCACATCCCCTCCTGGCGCTCCCGCCCCGCCCGCACCCAGACACCTCCCTGAGGGGAAAGGCGCCGGGAACACCCGCCCGCCCNGCCTCCTCATTGGCTCACGGGCCGTACAGCTCTCTCTTCCTATTCGCGGCCGGCACTGTCACACAGGCGCGCGAAGAGGGGGGCGGTCCGGGCTGTGCCCTGAGGGGGAGAGCGGGAGCGGGAGCGGGAGGGCGGTCCGGTCCGGTCCGGTCCGGTCTGGTCCGGTCTGGGCAGTGCGGGGCTGGTACCTGCCCTTGGGGCCGTTCTCCTCCCCAGTCAGAGCGGATGCCTGGTGAGGGCTGGCTCAGGACGTGGCTCCCGGTTTGTCGTGCTTTATCCTCCAAGTCTCCCGTTCCCTCCCCCCCGAGTCAGACCCCCGCGTCAGGCTGGCAAACCTGAACATAATCTCTGCCGGCAGCTGCCTTCTAATAGTCTGTCTGGAGACTTCTGAGGGCTGGAGGTGCCCGTGGAGTCAGGTGTGTAGTTGGAGCAGGCTCTATCCCAGCAAGGGTGGATGAAGGCATGGAAGAGGCGGTGTCGTTTTTTTCGTCACCCGTGTGTCTTGAATCAGGTGTTTCTCAGGTTGCCTGGCAAGGTTGGGAGTGGAACTTGCTAGCCGGCAGCCTCTATTCAAGTAAAGCGGTGTTGCCTACTGATTTTGGTATCTTAACATAACTGTAAAATACCTCTGGGGAGGAGATAGTGTCTCTTACAGAGTATAACATGTTATAACTTTTAATTATAAAATAAGCTTGCAGCAGGTTTATAAAATGAGTTAGTATCTCTTCCACATTTCTTTCCAGGGTGTGGCTGCTACTGAAGTGAAGATTTAAAGGAGCTCTGATGACAACGAAAGCAAACTTTCCCGTGACAGCAGGATCTATAGCTGTCCCCTATGGGCACGTGATTGGAAATGAGAAGTGGAGGGGGTCAGAGGTAGCCCAAAGGCTGCAAGGTAAGCACAAACAAATTGGAAGAGGAAAAATAATTCAGGCAAAGAGCGTTCCCCTCTATCACCTGTTGTTGCTAAGGTTGGCTGGAATGTGCTTTACTCTGTGCCTGCCTATGTTTGTGGTACAGACTTTTTTAGCAGGCTAAAAGTTCTTACTTGTCTATCATGTATCTCTGTGATCAGCTTTATCATATTTGCTGTTTCTGAGCACTGTACAGAAGGTCTTCTGGGGACCCACAGCAGTGGGGCTATTGTGAATATGCATTTTCACTGAAGTGCCTTGAATTTACATGGGTGCCATGACTGTGCTGTCATCTCAAAGTAAATTAAGATGATGATCCTTTCAGAATAGCATGTGATGGTTTTGTTGAAGTTCACAGTTTACTGAGAAACTGTAGTACTTTCAAATCTGTCATTTGGAAGTGCTATCAAGTGCCATTACTAAAGGCTTCAGACAGTACCTTGGATTGCATTTGCCCGTTTTGCTTAAAGAGAAGAAGGGCTTTTAGAGAATATGAACTCCATTATCAAGTCAGTAGGATTATTCACATGTTAGGAAAGTTGTGCTGTGAAATAGTTACAAGTAGATTTTTAACTACTGTATTTTTTCTTTTACCAATATCACCTCAAGGGAAAATTAAACTCATCTTTGAAGATGGCTTAGGACTTGTGGATTTTCATATCTCGAGCAGAACTTGCATTTTATATATCTCTGAAGCAGATTTGGTTGCGGGGGATGAATTCAAACGAAGATTAGTTCGATTTAGAAATGTAAGTACTACATAAAGAGAAGGTTTCAGTTGGCATTTCTTTATTCCAGGCTTCTGAAAGCATTCTTGTGTTATTTAGTGGAGCTAAACTTTTGTGATAACTTCCACCTGAAAACTGAAGAGTTTGTAATAATGCTACATTAAATCTCAGTACTGTTGCTGTGACTTGTGTTGTTCCTCTGATTTGCTTCCAGGCAGCTCATATTTGACAGAAGTTTTTTCTGTTGCATTGCATCAACTTGTCATTAACCAAGTCTTTTCTTCTCTTTTCCTTTCAATACAGGCCAGCAGTCTTGGTGCAATTGTAATTGTAGAGAAAACTCAAATAAGTGATCAGTACTTCTTAGCAGTACAAAAGCTTGTTGTGCTAGAACTTGGAATGGTGTTGCTCCCTGTAGCAAATCAAGGAGAAGCTTCTCAACTTATTGCTCAGCTAGTAAGTTTTCTGTGTGAGTGAATAAACACTTGTTAGTTATAGGACATGAGAATTACTTGTTTTCCAACAGTCATTACTCATTGCAGAAACAACACCTCGGATCTTAAAATACACAGTATATTTTGTTGTTTGAATGTAAGGAATAAATATCCAGCAACAGTAAATGGAAGAAAGAGGGATCATTTGGGAACAAAGAAAAATGTTGAGGGATATGATACTGGATATTTCAGTGAGATGTTGCCCTGAGGTGCCACTGGATAGCATTGGGCAATCCACACCAAAGTTCTCTATCCAAACCAGTGTGAGATTTTGCTTTTTGTCCCAAGCTGGGCAAATTGCGTTCTTATGTTGTTTCTCTTTATCCTGTGGCTGGTATTAAGAAACTGTTGTTTTCCTTGTAAGACTTTGTGGATCTGCATCAAAACCCTTAGTAAGAGAGCACACTTAAGGAGGGAGCTTGTTTCTAAACTTCCTAGTGCTTGCGTTGAACTCTTGAGATAAAAAAAACTATTTTAACAAACCCGAAGCAGCGCTCCAGCAGAGGGCACTTGGTTTCAGTTACGGCTTTGTTTTGCTTTAGGTCCGGGAGCAAAGTAAGGATCACAGCAGAAACCCTTTTCTTCGTCAAAAGTGTTCTCAACTGGCAGAACCATCAGTGTTTCGGACGGTGCAACAAATTCCAGGAGTTGGGAAAACAAAAGCTCTGCTTTTACTGCAGCAGTTTGGAAGCATCCACCGACTTTGTAATGCATCTGTCAACGAGCTTGAGCAAGTAGTTGGGCAAACGGTAGCACAACAAATTCACACCTTTTTATGTTCCTGACATGCAGAGACTTTTATTTTTTAATTGTGAATTGTAATTTTTTTTTGTTTTAATAGTCACATATTAAGGTTATTTCTATAATTGTAACAACTGGAGGATATTGACTAATTGTCTAGATACCACTCTGCTGCTGCTTCTTTACAGCTGTTCTGCTCACGTAAATTGAGCTGTGAAAATTGCCTTGAAAAGAGGGCTGTAAGGTGTCTTTCCACTGTCTTGCATAAAAACCAGAAAGCTGTCATCTTCAGCATCCACATGAAAAAATGGAAATGCAATTTGCATGCTTATTTTTGTCTTCCAGAGATGCTTATATGGGTGGTGTTATCTTAGTTACTGTAAATGTGAGTTAATGTGCTTTTGAAACGTCAGCATATGTTGATTTACAGCAATATCTTTTACTTACAACTTTTTGGAATTCTTTTGGAAAGTTATACTGGAATACATCCTTGGTTTTACACTAACTTCTCTGGTTTGTTCTTCTGTTCACAGAGTATTACCAAATTTATTCCTTTTCATGTAATACCCAGAATCTTGATTAATTCATATTGTGCTTTTGGATGTATGTCAAGGTAATAATTATCAATTGCAATGTATTTTGACATTGTCAACTATAATGTATAAATTATACCATATTGTTAAATTACAATGCACTACAAATAAAAAATACAGTAAGTTTTCATGAAAAATCATAATCCTATTATTCCAGTATTAACCTTTTCAAAGTTTATTTGTGAAGGGGAGGCTTGGTTTTCCTCATACTTTTACTTCTATTTCAAATTATATTCCTACCCCATTTACTAAGAGTAAACCTGCCTTTTGGCTTGTGTACCCATTAAGGAGGTATGAGAAAAACTTCTTTCATACTGTGTGGATTTTGGGTCTCAGGAAGGCAGCTGAGCAGGATTTTCAGCTTCCTTTTGTAAGCTAAAGAGATAAGAAAATAGAACCTTGGTACCTTTGTAAGCAATCTTATCCACTGGTTTGTGAGGTCAGCTTATGGACTTGTTATTTATACTGATTCCTTACTTGGGATCAAAATACACTTAGAATTTAGACATAAGTATTTAATGAAAAGTATTAGGATTTATAGAGCAAGATACTAGTTTCTTACAATTAGAAAATGCTTAAGCTGGTTTATAGATCTGTTTAAATTTTATTCCCCCTCTCAGACTTTGTCACTTTGTTATGGTAACTGGATTTTGGGTATAGAGGTATGTGGCAATTGATGTTGCAAGACAAACCTCTTTTTACTACTGCAGTGGCCATAGTGAATTAAATAAAGTTCAATTCAAGTAGTAATAATTAATACTAACAGAGTTATAGGCTGAACTACTTATATATTGCAAACTTATTTTCAGGGCTTTATAGTAGCCCTATGCATCCTCATGGAGAGAAACTTGTAAAGAATATTCCTGTGGTCTAAGCAAGAATGTAACTTGCTGTGAAATTAGTATTTGTCTTAAGTTGCTACTGCTTAGTGTTGAAAGAGTGTTTAGTTAGCTGTCAGAAAACAGTATGTATTTGTACAACACTTGAGAACCCCAGATTTTTACTTGACTTGTGGGGGTGGGGTGGGTGGAGGTTAAGTAAGAAATTACTCCACCTTTCCTAAAGGACTGGTGAGTGTGTTGATGGGAATGAGAAGCAGTTAATGATGCAGTTGCAGAGGGAAGATATTTGCAAGACTGTAGGGGTGGGTTAGGAGAACTGAAGAGCTGGAAGGGGTGATTCATGTGACTTTGCTAAAGACTTCACTAGCTGGATAGTAGTTTTAACCATGCAAAGTAAATCTTCCCTGTATGGAATATTACATGGCAGGGTCATGCATATCAGTACAACTGCTGCTGATTGTGTGTGTAAAAGTGCTACTACAACTACACATGAAGAATAATGGCTAAGGAGGTGAGTCGCAAGTAATTTACAACATAATTTTATGTAACCTTTATAGGGGAACTACAGAAATATGTTAACACTCACTGTAAGGAAGTGAGTTTTAGATTACGGTTTTAAGTTCTTGTACTATACAATATAATCTTTTAAGAAAGACAATTTCTTAGATTGTTGTAAGCAACATTACAGGAGCATGCAAGAGGTATGTCAGCAGTAAATACTGAAAACTTGTAAATTATGCTGTACCATCTAAGCTGTAGCAGAATCAAAGAGCTACTACTAAATGGCAGCATCTGATTTTTATTCTTAAATAAGTGTCATCAACATATTTACACATATTACATAAACTAAAAATAAATGACAACTTCGAAGTCTACACCCAGACACACTTTGCCCTTATTAAGTTTTGAGTATCAAACAGCATATATCTACTTTGTAGATGGCAGTGTTATCTAACACTACAGTGTTAGCAATTTTCAATTAATTTCAATTTCAGAAAATAGAAGAATCTCTAAGAAATGCTCACAGTTATTTTTTGTCTCCTTCCTTAATACATATAGCCAATACTTATTCATTGTTCCAAGGGGAGGAGAATGATTTGATATCTTTGTTTTTTCTTACTTAGTGTGATAGTAAATAGATATTCTGCCACTTAAGGACCCACAAGCACTTTTGTTCTTGCATTTTAAAGCATCATCACAATTTATGTAATCAATATACTGGAATATGTCAGTTTTGAGATTGATAGATCACAGCTACCAGTCTTATCAAGACTAATGAGATACAAGACTTATGGTAAGTAGGTTAAATAATTTCAATGTTGGAGTAAAGCCTTTTTTTAACAATTGAATCAGCAGGCTTTTGAAATGTAACCTAGATGAGCAAAGAGCAGAGTAAAAGCCTTCTGTAGTTCAAGTGATCTTAACTTCTAATTCTCTTCCAGAATTAAATTAACTGTTCAGCAGAATACACCCTAGTATTCTCAGAAAGAGAATGTCTATGCATAAAAAACACAACTATGTGATAGTGCCCCTTGGCACAAGGGTAGTTTCTCTGAATCACAGTATTCTCTCCTGGGCTTTAAGATAATGTTTTCAATTAGTGTTACGTGATTTATTAGTGAATGTAAACGAGTACAGATTGTTTTGCATGTAGATCAAGTTTGTAATAAATAACTCTATCACAGTTATAAAAAATCAGTGATACTGTATTTTGAAATTCCAAAGGAATCCAGTCCTCATGTGAGCAATTTTTATAATCTACATCTTGTTATTGCATGCCTCCCAAACTACTTCATTCTAACCTTCAAATATTTAAGTCTCAGAGTTTTTGCCAGCCTCTGACCTTCATAGTAGTTCAATATATAGTAAATTAAGTCAATGGCATTTGTCTGGATTTTATACACATGTATATATAATGAAATTGATCAATGGTTTTGTATACATTTTAAAGAAAAAATGTCTTGTTAGCAGATTCTTCTGAAAGATTCAGTACAATGAACTTTCCGTGCTCAGAAGTGCAAAGGGAGAGAGCTTCTTCTTAACGTGAGAGCTTCCAGCCACAGCTGAAGGTAGGCAGAGGGTGCTTGCAGCTTTCTGTCTATTTTTAGTTCCCCAACTTAGAAAAGGCAGTTTGAGTGGGGCTTTTTTGGTCTGGTCATTCTTATCCTCTTCCATGGCTAAACAGATTAAGGAGTATGTCTTCTGCATACCCACAGAGTAAGTTGCACTCTTGCTAAGCTGTAGGAGAAAGAGAAGCATTGTAAGAATCAGTCACCCAAAATGGGTCAAAACTTTGAAGATAACAAAGGGTCACTGTGCAGATAGTTTTCCAAGGCAGACTACAACAAGCTTTCTGTGCTAATGACATACTAACTGTGAATGCAAGGCCCTTCAGCAATGCTGTGATTCTGGTATTTTGCCCATCTAGACTCCAGAGAACACTGTGCAAAGCCTAAAGGGACTTGAAAATAGTTTCTATGGGTTCTGTTATAATTAGCACTTACTGACTTCTCGTGTTAACTATACAAAATATGCACTAGCCTCTCTACAAAGTTTAACTATGTAGTTCTTGCACAGATCTCTGAAGGGGAGTCTTTCTGCTGTTTTTGGACAAGTTCCATGTTGATTGCAACTATGACAACAGGAGCTACTGTAGGATACTCTCCTGGGATACCTGAAAGGCACAGCCATCTCTGTCTTGTCTTAGCTGTGCCCCGAAGCAATTTGGTTATATTTTAAGCCTTTTGTTTCCAGTAGTAGCTTGGAATGGCAGATGTACAATTCCTTATCCTCCTTAAGAAGGAAAATAAGACGACAGTAGTAAAAGTACCTTGATCACTTCTAAGGCAACACTACTTTGGTGCCTAAGCTTGCCAGGGAATGTCAGAAGCATGAAGCAGTGATTCAGCTGAACTACAGGTTCTCTCACACTGCAAATAAGTTTTAAGTTACTTAGAGCTTAACATTTTTAAATCTTGTGATCATTTTTCCTTAGTTTAAAGCTTCTGCATCAGCCTTTTAACTGACTAGACAGTTAAAACCCACCACAAAAGTCACAGATCATTTATGTTAACATGTATAGATAATAAGCATGTGTTCTTGGATGGTCTATTTAATTCCATTATTGTTTCACTGTGTCTTTTCCAATGCGGAACAGGGTAACTGGCACACATTAGAGCAAAATAAAATATGCCCTGGAATTTATAATGCAATTAATCTAAGTAGCTCCACCACACAAAAAACACAAACCAAAACAAAAAAACCCCCACCACCCAACAGTTCTTATGCACACAGACTATAGGATATCTGACTAAAAGCAAGTAAACATTAATCAGGGACCAAAGCCAGGAAAGTGAAAAATTCTCACATACCCAATCTGCAAGACATATTTGCCTCATTACATACCATGGATGCCACTGTATCCTGGCAACTGATAACCCCAAACTCAATGGGCTGCTCTCCCACGCTTTTGAATTTTTCCAGCACCTCATTCACTCCAAGCCACTTGCAATCCACACCACCAACAGAAACAATATAGTCGCCTTCTTTTAGGCCCATTTTCTGTAAAAATAAAATTTGCACAGGTTGTTACCTGGAACTACAGAGACACATAAAATGTTTTTGTCCAATACTCCAATATCTAAGGTGTATATAGCACTGAAAATGTGGCCAGATTATGTTAGTTGACCATACTGATGTGTAATAGAATTTAATAAGTACTCCATACACTAATGTGAACAGCTAAAGAGCTAAAGTTACACTTAAAAGATGGTAATGCTATAGTGTAGTGATATATTGTTAATACTGCACCAATCTACTTACTGCTGCAGAACAAACTGGATCAAGACAATAAATCTGCACTGGAGAACCTCCTTTAAGACTGAATCCTGGCCCTTCTGCTCCAAAGTGGATGCGAATGGTTCGTGGAGCCGTCCACCTCTGCTTGGCTGAGAACACTGTCAGTGGGCCCTGGAAGTAACAGAGCAGCAGGCACATGGTTGTGGTTTACTGTCATTTGCAGGTAGGTATTTTTATTTCTTAAAGTTATCATTTCTGTTTCTTAAAAGTTATAATGCTTTAAGCTCACTGTATGTAGGTTTTACTCAGGTTAACTTCCATCTGCTTCTACTGAAATGAACAGTGAGCTTTACCCCAGAAGTTCAAGATGTCCCCTGAAGTTCTTGGCCCTACTTCATGACTGTTCAGGTGATACTTCAAAAAGAGTGGGATGAGAGCAATTGCAAAGTTGTTCTAAGATCTCTGTAAAGGTGTGAAGAATCTTTTGGCTGCAGCAGGTATTGAGGTCCTATATTACTCCATTTTGGAGGACATGATTTGATTCATGAAACATTGCCTATTCTGATCTTAACTGCAACCCCCAGTTCCCTTCTCCCACTGTCACACACCAAGCAACCTGGAAGGCTGGCTTTGAAGCATGCAATATTGCACATTCTGCATGCCCATATGCAAGTACCATTGGTTTCTCCCCACCTTTAAATTGTATACAATTATCCATTGAAACTTCAGGGGACTTCTATGAAGGTTATCAAGAGTAAATGCCACATATACAAATGGCACTTCTGTTCTTTGCTAGACTCAAGTTAACTTACCTCTGAAGCAAGCACTGATCTCCCCAGTAACTTCAAAAAAACCCAAAACCCAGTTGCTACAGGATCGTTTTTTTGTGGTAAAATACTCATGTCCCTTCCCTCATGTTAGAGTGAATTTATAGTTGCTAGCAAAATGACAGAGGTCAGTCAGCATTAGCATGTTACTTACCAGTCTGTGAAAGAAATCTTTAACTTTCACCTTGGAAAACTGAGGAGCAATTGCTTCTATTTTATGCTCTGTTTTAGCTAAAGCAAATAGAAAAACTAATTAGTTTTCTCGCAAGTATCAGTTTTAAGGTGATCAGTATCACCTTAAAAATATCTTCAGAGCTTACATTTCAAGATAGACAGAAGTTTCTCCTGAGTTCTAGAAAAACTCTATCTTTCTAAGACAAAGAACCAAATCACCTTAAAAATATCTTCAGAGCTTATAGTAACCATATAGAAAACTTAAAACAATCCACTGAAGCAAAACTATGCTATTCTTCTCTTTATTTTGATTTCAGAAATATTTTAAGCCAGTATTCATACTTTCCTATTGCTTCCAAAGAGGAAAGAGTTGGATGAGCTGGACTAAGGTAGGAAGAAGCACTATAGCAGTAAAATTAACAACTTCAAGGACTGTAGGAGTTGTGCTCACATGACAATTACCAAAAAAAGCCAAATTCTAAATAGTACCCATTGTTATCTACCTCAGAAAACGATGTGGCCAGAGACAGAAACACTGTACATCAGTTGTAACAAAATTATTTTATCTTTGAGGAAAGGTGCAAGGAATCTAAACTGAAATATGCCATATATAACTTGTACATTACGCATATTAAGTATTGATTCATATGTACATACATATAATTTTAAAATTATATATATATGTATACATATAATGGCATATCCCCATTAAAACATACACAGGTGTGGCTAGATGCCCTTTATGTCTATCTGTGAATACTTACGAAGGACATCTGGAGCCTGGATCAGGCTGAGGAAGTCATCTTCTGTCTCTTGCTGAGCATATTTGAGAAGTGAGCGCTTGTGCGCGGCAGTCAAAACCTCCTGAAGAACATCAATATTTCGAAGCTTTTTGCACAGGCCACAAACCCTTAGAGCTTCTTCATGGTAAACAATGGCTTTGCGTAAATGTGCTTTCCCTGAAACAAATTAGAAACTGTTTGTAGTCGTCTGTTGACAGAAGATACAAGGTAATTTTCACGTTGTAGCTGGTAGCTGTGTGAAACTGGCACTTACCTAATTGTTTTCTCTGAACTTTGTCCTTTAAAACAGTGAGAACCATCAGTCCTTCTGGCATGTAGTCATACAACTGGGACAAGGCTTTCTCTTGCTGATCTTCATCATCACCAGACTGCACTATAATGATGGATATAGAACATTAAACATTACACATCCATTGATGCCCCGTTCCTATAGGTTTGTTGCTGTGTAGTTATTGCTACCTTCTCTACAAATGTCAAATATTGTTACACATACATATTAATGGGAATTTCAAGTTTTTAGGACATTTATTAGTTTTATAATCTGAAATATGCAAATAATACTTGTATGCCATATTGACAAGAACTGAACAATTTGGTAGAATATAATAATTTTTTTTTCTGCAAAAGTTAGTTTATTGAACTTTCACATTCTTCTGTAAAGGACAAAAAGCCATGGCCTCAAATCTGAACAGGAAAGTGACCACAAATTAACATACTGAAACTGCTAAGTTCCTGGTTCCTGGTCCTATTAATAGACTAAATTATAACTGTTTCTGTGGTTATTATTAGATGAATATTTATTATATGTTATTTATACGTGTAGACATAAAATTTATTATTCTTACATTCATGGTCACACAGAATGGTGGCAATGAAGTAATGTGCCAGAGCTTTGTAATGGTCTGACTTTATTCGTGCCAGTTTAGACCAAGAATAGGGGATATTCTCTTTCACTGGTTCCTGATTCATTGCAGTGTTAACCAGCATGTAAACCTCTCCCACCTAAAAAAAAAACAAAAACAACAAAAAACCAAAGAAAGCAGCACAGAATCAAAGTATGAGAATTAAACATTAGTTATTAGGAGCTCAAGTAAGGAATATTATATTCAGCCTTAAGGTAATTTAAAGTGCACAAGATCAAAGCAAGAGGGAGGGAGAGGAGATAGTTAGAAAAGGTTGGAAATAATTTTGAGAAAGTTTGAAATTGCACCACTTAATTTTTCCCTTACAAGTAAGTCAATTCGGTACAAGAACAGGTGGACTAAGTCAGCCAGCCTATATTGCTTCACAGGTCAATAAAACAACTGTATTTTAAATGGTTTTAAATTTACAGATACATCCCATTGGGTTAATTCATCTGAGAAAGATGATGAAGCCTATTATTAATATAGGAGGTTTGTGCTTCACTTTTGAAACTAGTTTGAAACTTTTGAAACTGAAGTTTGTGTAGTCTAATTAAAACTGGGCTACTACCTATCCCTTATGCAAAGGAAATAAAATAGCTTTTCAGGCAGTGAATGCTGCTTTAGCAGATCAAACAGCTCCAAATCCAAAAACCTTTCGCCTGCAGATCAATACTAAAGATAAGTCATGGTGGTTTTACAGGGAAGCCTCTACCCATTTATTTAGTATGGAACTAACCATATCTCTGAAATGCCTCAGCATAGTCATACCCTGATTTTGATGTCAACTACCTCAGTCAAGTATGAACACTACTTTCTAGGGCACAGCCTGCATTCCCATTTTCCTGGCAAGTCCCAAGACTGCTCTGCAGCTACCAATCTGACTCTGCTCATCAAGGTCCTTCCCACACTTAAAATTTAGTTACACTTTTGGACTTAACTTCTTTAGGTTTGCACAGCCTTAAGCTGCTGGGAAATAAGGCAAGTTATGTTCAACACTTAACCAACCCTGTCCTTTTGTTTGTTGTTCTGTGGACAAGATCTGTACTGTTTAAAAGAGCAATATGACAAATAGGTTGTAAAAAACTTTGGCGAATTCACTCCCTGGGATGTTTCTTTTAAGCATTCCAGCATGTTGGGTTTTTTAAATAGGAGTTCCAAAGTAATAATATTTAAATAGCAGCTATTTACATTTTGATCTTCTGGAATGCTGTGATTCTCACTGGAGCTGGTGATCTGTCCCTTATTACTTCTGGTTTTTAGTAATAGCTGTTACATCTAGGTTTCATAATTTTTTTTAATGTTATTAGAGCTGCAGCAAGTAAAATAGCACTGTTAACAGTTCTTTTAAAGACTGAACTTTTTAAGTCTCATATTTTACCTTGGCAACCTCCTGTGTCATTTTCACTAGTGTGAAAAACTCATTGCGTATTCCAGGAAGACCAATCTGCTCAAAAACACACTCTTGAGCTTGTGCAAGCATCATTTTTACTAGTACATTCAGCATAGCTGGGCTCATGTCATAACTTGGTGTGTGAGTAAAGGTCTCCTTTAGGTAGCTTAGGACTCCTGAAATTAAAAAATGGCTTTGTCAGCATTACAAAGAGAAACACCTTAATTCTGGCATGTACCATAATAATAAAGACTGAAAGCATACTTTCTAGTATAGCACTACAGCAATCTGAAGGGCTTCTTAGTACACATGAAATTAAACTGAACTACAGGTTTTGCTGTGCATTCCCATCAACCATCTCCAGACAGTTCTCAAAATTACAGTTCAGAGGAGCATCAAAAGCTGCAAGTTTTAAGGGAAATACCTTCAGATTTGTTTATCACAGTTCTTGTCACTGACCATAAAGCTGTGCTGAACTGAATGCAACTTGTATATGGGAGTGTTAAGCTATGGCATAGGACAAGAAAAAGAAATCTACACAACTATAAGGAGGTCACAGTAGAACTCCTGGATGGAAGGAAAAAACACAAACGTATTAACTTAATTATGAATCTCTTTTGCAGATGCTGCCAAGTGCATTACGTGTCTCAGTGGAAGCTCAGTTCCATCCCTGTAAGTAAACTAGAACTGTGTATTAATTAGAACAAAATTAGATTCTGCTGGAGACACTTGGTTCTACCAACGTATCTTTTCTGTCATTTATCAAATTAAAACCAAACACTAACTGTAAATATTAAGTAACAGTTTAATGTATGGAAGTGTAGCTTTGAGCATGCATGTCATTCAACTGGTTTAGCGAGTTCTACTGGTCTGCTAATTGGTGATAAAACTACAAAAGCATGATAAGGCCTCTGATTTTTCAGCATCCCAAAGTCTGTAGTCTTACATTCGGTTCTAGACACGTTTTTCTGTGTTTTCCTACTACCAGTTGAGGGAGATTTTTCATTTTCTGTGTTACACTTACATGTGTTTACTTATTAAATAAGTCCTTACACAAATTTGTATTATGGCTATCTCTGCCTTTTTGCACAAGAAAAATCAGCCCCAAACTTGCCAAGTACTGCTGGAGTGTCATACTGAAAGTAGAGGGGAATTTAATTTTTTTTTCGTTCTCAACATACATGCTTACAGCATAAGCAGAAATACTCACAGAGAAGTTTGTTGAGGATAAACACTGTGTAATGTTTTCCATTCAGCACAGAGAAATGGTTAGCACATGTGCTGTATCATGTCTCTGCCAACATAATGAACAGTGTTACAGAGCTGTGCACAGGTACAATGAGATGCCTCCTGAGCACATTGCTTTGGGGCCTTGCAAAGGTCCTGTGGTAGCAAATGATGCATTTCAATTTGTGAATTTTGTTCTGCAAACATGTTGAAATGAAAAGCAATGGTTTTTTTTTTAATTTATTTGCAATTTAATTTATTTGCAAAAATGGAAGGAGCAACTGCAGAAAGGAGAATTTTTTCAAGTATTGAAATTTCTTTTAGATTAAATACAAAGGCTGAGAAATAATTAATAAATTAAGAAATACTATTAATTTTTTGATAGCTGTGTATTCAGAAGAAGGCTTTTAAGTCAATCCAGCTCTATGATCCACAGTGTGTATCTGCTAAAGCTACTGATACTGTGGAAACCAATAGCCACAGGTTGTTAGTGCAGAAATAAATATTGTAGAACATATTCATTACATGGGTTATGGCTTTAAAGGCATTATGTGTAGCAGAGACTATCTTTAGAAAAAATTAGAAAATCCACTTGGAAAAAAACCCAAACAACAAACAAACAAAAAGCCTTTATAACATGATAGTTTGAGGGATATTATTCCCTTTATTAAAATTAGTATTTTTCCTTGCTTGTGACAGAGACTGATTACTTTGAATCTGTTTGCCTTTGGAATCTATGGACAATACATAGTCAATTTCCAAGAGATGGCATATTTCACCAGAGAACACAATAAAATTAGTTTTGAAGAGATCATATAGAAAACTAGGTTTTAAGCCCTTTATCAGCCCTTTAAATTTTCTTGTACAGATTTTACACCAGTGTAGAATCACTGAGGTAAAAGCAGTTATGGTGAAATAAAGAATGAACAATGAAGAACTTAATGTTAGGGCTATTACTTGGGCCTTTGAACTGCAGTTCATTAATCATTAACCACACTATTCACAGTCTTCATCTGCATGTTCAGACTACAGTTCCAGGTTTTGAATTAAAGCTTCACTAAGCTTCTTGAAAATTCCTCCTTTTTTGTGTAATGAAGTCAGTGGGAACTGCAGAAATCTGCAGGATATCAGGATGAGATTAGAAACATCTTCATTAACACCTTCCCAATATTTTTAAATTTGTACCTGCAGCTCTCTGAAAAGCATCAACAGCACTTTCAAGTCCAGCCTGGGTCTGACGATTGCACCTTGTTCCAATCTGGGTGTAGAGGGCCCCAATGTTGAAGACAATACTTGCTTTTTCAAGCAACAGATTTTGCTGACACACAGGGACACCTGTGAAGGAATCGTACCTTGCGAAACAACATTAGAAGAACTGTTAGAAGTAGCAGAGTCCATAGAAACAGCAGATAATTTCATTCTGTTTTTCCAAAAGAGCAGAGGATTTCTTGATAACTATTCTGCTACAGTGAAAATTAAGCTGAATAGAAATACCATTATGTATTGTGAGGATGATCTAGGTGCTGTGAGACAGAGCATGGCTTTATTTGAGGCTTAGTTTTCATCAGGTTTATACCAGTGCCCCCATAAGCATATTATATCTATCTCAAAAGTACCTGTAAAACACCAGAGAGGCTGGGAGTATACTGGGTATCTATCCATATGTGCTCCTATGTTCTTGTACTTGGGTGTTGCCAAAAATCAACTGTTGGCATGATCACATCCTCTATGGCTTGTATTTTAAAGTTTCCATTTGCAGCTATGAATGGAAATTTAACAGTTCCTCTTGGCTGCATGGTAGTAATCTTTTTTTATCACAAGAATAAACACTCCACTGCAACAAATAAAGTCACTCCTCCTCTCTTCTGGCCCAAATGGTCTTAACAAACTGAAGAAAGACAAGTAAGGTCTGACCCATTCCCCATCTGGTTCATGCACCAAGGTTCAGAATCCAGGAAACATCTGCAGTTGTCCAAAATGAAGACCATTTTCTCTCTTTTTTTTCAGTGTGCCAACCTGTAGCACAAATCATAATCTAGCCAATGGCTTCACTCTAAGCATGAAAATAGTGGTTTATATGCAGCTTTACTCTAAAAAAAAATAGTATATAGAAGACATTGCAGGGAGGAGGAGGAAGAAACACACAGATATGCTTCCAATTAAACAAGATAGTTAATAATTAACAGCGTTAAAAAAAAAAAACAAAACCAAAAGACAAATATGAACTGCACACTTACCATGTAAATAAAACTCCCATGTGTCTGGTGGGTGGGAAAAATCTGTTTTCTACATAACCCAGTTGAAGGAAATAGCTTATCAACATCTCAATGCCAGCTTCATCCCGGCTAGGAGTGCGGCAGGCCTTAAAACACAATAGATTAAACTAAAGTGTATTCTGCTGAATTACAGGATGAATGCTGAAGTACCAAGGATAAAACTGTACTTTCTTTGCACTTCTGCATATCATAGAAATATGTGGAATGTGAGAACAGTAAGCTTAAGGCCATGTGGATGCATTCCAAGTAAGAGCTTTTCAGCTGCACAAAAGTAGCATGTAACCTCTAGGGAAGCAAAGAGGATCTGTTTAGCAAGTCTCAGAGTTAATTAAGAAAGCAAAAAGGAATCTGTTTGGCAAGAAAAAAAGATTGCAGGTATTTTCTGAATGCTGCAAAGTTTCTATTTCTAGTAAAACACAGAAACCAAACAACCAAACCAGACACAGAAATAACCACTGTTCTACTACAGTATTTTGCCAGGTTAATTCACTTCAACACTCTTCCAAATAAGTTTAAAATACTTTGAAGTTAAAAAGTTGGTAAGGCAAATCTTAAACTTACAAAGTTGTGTCAATAAATCAACTGCTTTGCTTCATCTTTTTTCCCCCTTGTTCTTTACTCTGACTGTAAAGTTCTTGGACAATGGGAATTCATGTTTCATATCTCCGAAGTCAATAACAATATTGTAAGGTAATAGTGTCATATTCTGATTCCCCACAGATGCTGCTATTTACAAGTGTAGATTAAAAGATATCACAGTATGCTATACTTGCACTTACTTGTCTCAGATCCATGAGATCTGCTATTTCATCTTCATAGTCAGAACTGTCTTCACTATAATGTTCCAGAATAAAGTCCTTTAAAAAAAAGAAAAAATTGGAACATCTAAAATTAACCTAAAATATTGTTTTTTTCTGCAGTTGCAATCAGTAAAAAATTGATTCAGTTGTGATTTTCATGGTGTCTACTCCCTTACAGTTAATAGTTCAGTAACATGTATCAGTGAGATTGCAAAAAGATAATAGAACTAATACTTTGATTTGGTATCTGAGACAAGAAATCTCAATCTGATGTAAAGGGGCCAAACACCTATTACATCAACTTCATTGGGTTTTAAAACAACAACACTTAGTGGTTTTGGAAGGGACAAATGAACCCTGTTAGCTAAAATAACGAGGGAATCAGGTGACCATAAAAACTTGTTAAGAGAAAGAGGCTGCCAAATTCTTGTCAGTTATATTAGGGCAATTCCATTTAAATTAACAAAGCTGCAATGGCATAAAGTGGTACCATAATATGACCATGGAGATTAACCTACAGAAGGAAAAGCAGAGACAAACGATACAAGATGGTTTACCACAAGATAAAATCTACATTCCGCAATACACAGTAGTCAAAAAAATGCAGAAGGTAGCTCAAATAGCCAGCAGAGTACATTAGGCACCAAACAAGCAGAGTCAATGCTGCAACCCTGCTTCCCAACTGAGCAGCTTTATTAGCACAAATTGGAGCACAAATTACTACTTCCTTTCACACTAGATTAGTAATCAATAGTATTACTGAACCAAAAACTGTAGAAGAAATTTTTATTCCTTTTGGTATAACTCTACTGTCTCTGAAGTGAGATTTCTTCTGACTCTTTCCTAATTTGATATGAGCAACAACCTAAATAATTAGTGGTTAATTTTTAACACATTGTGATCTCATTTTTAGGGCAAATAAAATGAATTTTGTACATAAATTACTTCTTCTTCTTTAAACAAACATGAAATGGAAGTTCTTTCTGTTAACTATTCATTTTGAAGTATGTCTTTGAAATTTACCTTAAGAGGGAGTGTGAAGTCTACTTCTTTGGTTTCCTTCAGGCCAAGAGGTACCAAAGGAATGGTGAAGGTCTCTCTGTGGAAAACAAAAAACATTCATAAATACTAGTTTTTGGTTGGTCTGTTGATACAATAATTATTTTGTTTCATTTGATGACAGGAAGTTTGTATGCTGATGATTGTTCAAGTAAAAGCTACAGAGTTTATGAAAGTTCCTTCTTCATCAAGGAAGTCTGCATAATGACCTGAGGCTCCTCAAGAAGAGAGTGAAGAAAGCTACTTGCCCGCACTTTTTTTTTTTTCATTTGAGCATATTTTTCCATCAAGGAAGAGAAAAAGAGACTCTGAAAGACCAGCTTACCAAAATATAGCTCTACTTTTATATACCTGCACGTTATATGGACATGAAACAGCTCCACAGCTGCTGGGAGATCTGCCATGGTAAGAGCTGTGGTCATTATCAGTAGTTATCAACAGTATTGTATAAGCTACTAGTGATATTTCATATGTAGAAGGTGTGTATGTCTAACACAGGGAAAAGCAGGGCCAAAGTATGCCAACTTTATTAGTGAAAGGTCTAGAGTAGGAATTCTGAGAACTACTCAGTTTCTAGACAATGCTAGGTGTTAACTTCTGAACAAGTCAACCTCTGAAATATCAAAGGGGGATAAGGATGAAATCTGTGACTTAAGATCAGAGCATCTTCCAGATACATAGTTTGTTGAGTAGGTTTAACAGATCAGTATCAGGCAATAAGGTTTATCTGGTATTTTCCTTTTTCCTGAAAAAAAATGATTTCATGTCTAGATCATTGTTTAGAGAGTTCCATTACCAACTACAAAATCCCACAGCTGTGAGTCATTTACAGTCTTATCAGACAACACAGCAAAATCACTTTCTTACTGGTGAAAATTCCATCTCAGGGAAGTGGAAGTGGGAATGCAGTTTCCTCAGAATAGGAATAGTCCTTATACTAGTTGGCACAATTCAGAAAGCAGCTCTGCTAGCTTGAAAGTGACTTCTGGAATACAGAGCTAAACCATCACTGCAGGCAGTGCAAATGATGCTATTTCTGATGAGGCTTTTAGAAGAAACCACAACACTTCTACAACAGATTATATTACAACACTTCTACAACAGATTATATTAAGACTTTTTTCCCAAAAGGAAGCAAGACACATCAAAAGAAATCCCAGCTTACAGATAGAATGAATTCTAGCACCACCCACAGTTCCTGTAGACGCCAGCATTTGTCATTCAAAGGAACTGAATTTCTATTTTTTAAGTTTCTATGGAGCTACACCCATGGAGTCAATACCATGGGGGCATTGAACAGCTAGGGAGGTGATCCTGGATTTCCAGAAGTAGAAATAGCATCAGGCTTCTCAGATCAGCTGAGATGTGCACAAGCACTGGGAAGGCCAGCCCTTCCTTCAGGCTGCTGTAACACAAAGCCATGTCACCCAGGGACATGGGTGGGACCTCACCTCCGTGACTGTACGCCCAATAGATTTCAGAGGGCAACTATTAATAGCTGTTTGTGAGCAGTTAACAGAGGGAATTAATTGTTTTAGCTGCTAGAACATAAAAAGCATTTAGTGCTTAGAATGAACAGCATCACAAATGTTAAACAGCATTCAAAACTGATTGGGGAAGTAGCCTCAGGAGGGAATAAACTGCATACTACTGCACAGCCTTAAGGCTTCTGCCTGCCTTGGGGCCTGACCTACCCCTCACCCTTCATTGAGAATACAAATATTTCAAGTATTTTTTTAGCTAGAAGAAAGAATAGTACTTGTGGAGTCTTGCTCTCATTTCCACAGTCGAAACTTTCATACTGCTCTATGCCTACATGCCTCTATGAAGACCAGTAAAATCCTGAGTGAAAAACATTTTTGCATCAAAAAGTTGTCAGTTTGCCATGGGGGTGGAGGGCAGGAACTTTAGCACAAGTTTCTTTTTGAGAAAAATTAAACAGATATTTTGCATTAGGTCAGCATTCAGTGAAACACTGACCTAATGCTCACTGGAAATGTGCTTAGTCCCTCTACATTAAGAATTTCTTGCAGTCCACCGGGAAGTTAACACCTCACTGAAAACAGTGCTACAAGGGACCCAGAATTATATTCCCTACATATAAAGCACTTCAATTTCTGTCTTAAGCTGCTAATGTCAAAGAGTAAATATTTAATTTTAAGAGCAACAACACATCTAAACGATACAGAAATCACCGCAGTACTCATGCAATGAATAATCTTTGAAGTTTTCTCTTTGAGATATTAATTGAAATTTAAACTTCAGTGTGCTCTTTAAAGTTGGCAAAATATCTTGGAAAAATCCTAACTTTATCTCCTAAAAATGTTTCTCTTTTAAGCAGGTAGTTTCTGGATTTCTAGCACTGAATTGCACACCATAAAGACTACCTCAAGTCTACTCTGGGCTCCAAATCAGTTTGTACTTCTGCTAAAGAGAGGACTGTTACGTGTACTGCATTTGAGAAAAGATCTATCAGTGGGTTTGCTGACTCCAGGTGCACTGCAGTGATTAGCCATTCTAGTACTGGAAATATTGGTAGGAGCAATACACAGCTCACACAGCCCCATGAGCTTTCAAGTCTTGCAATACTCTCCTCCACAACAGAACTCCGTATCTAAGGATTAGTGGTACATACCATTCCCAACTGAAAGACAAATATGCAGACTAACCCTTAGTCAACAAATCTACCTTAAAATGTTCTCTTCCTATCAAGCTCTCTATTCTTTAATTATTGTCCAGCATTCACATTCACCTAGAAACAATTTTGTTTCCAAGGGTAAACAGAAGATCTGTTAACATTTCAGTAACGTAGCTTTATACATACTCTGTGTTTTGATAAACTTCTACTGAGATATTAAGTCCTTCCAGTTCCTCCTTTAAGATCTGCAGGTCCGAGTTTACAAAACTCAGTTCCAGTAGTACTTGCTCTCGTACTTTGTTGTTGGTGGTTGCTCTGCAGAAAGAAAGGCATGTCATTTTTTTATTGCTAAGGTTTTGCACACAAGATTGGTTGACCCTTTTACTAGCATTCTCAGCATTGTTAAGATTTTTTTTTATCTTCTTAGGAGATGATACAAGACCTCATGTTTCAGAGTTTATTAGGTATTCCTGTCAAGAGAGAGCCTTGGATATTTTCCAGATAACAGCACACAGAAGGTTTGCTATGTGCTTAACTTTTTATGTGATTAAGGGTCAGGATTATTTTCAGGTACATTAACCAACACAACTAATGCATCTTAAACAGAGTCACTATTCTACTTTTTGATTATGTGATGTTTTCCTAGATGAATATATAAGATTGGAGGTGAGGTGAGCTGGGATATTTTTTCAAAAGAGACTTCCCTGCTTTAAAAATTAAATAATGATCTGTTGATCCCATAACATTGTTACTACAGAATGTTTTACAGCCAAATAGACGGGTATACAGATACTGGTTTTTAATACAGTTTTTTCTATAATTTTATTTTGCCAGACACAAGTAAAATTTTTTTGTTTGCTTGTTTCCTTTGACATTTATACATTTACAGGAAAACATTTTGAATTGATAGCACAGTGGATGTTAGTAATTAACCCCTGGCCCCCAATGTATATGTGTGATTTGTGTATTCCAGGATATTATATCACTACTCCAAACCTGTCTCCATGCAGTATTGCTGTTTTCAAGAGACTTAAACTGTTATCTATAACCACAGATTTTAAGATAAAAGGCCTTGATCCATATCCAGGCTTAATATATTGTACCCCTATATCAAAGTCCAAATCATTAGACAATAATAAGCTTATTTTAAGTTTGCAACACTGCATTTACCTTCATTTTAGGACAAAGTTCACCTTTGTAAATATTTATGAGCAGCCCTCGCATTCATCTAGGCTCATTTGGAACAGTCCTCCAGTTTTATAGAGCACCTTGGTGAAGAACTAGTTATTTCCAGGGTAAAATTCTAAGAATTCCAAGCTTGTACTTCATGTTATAAATATGTATTATCTGTGAACTTTCTATGCTTTATTTCATTGAATACCTGAGATTGCTTAAATTAATCAGTATTAACATCTGCTTTCTGCATAAGCCCAACTGGACACAAATATTGGGTGGAGTGGATCTTCCTTGATAAAGGCAGCACCACATGGATAACTGGATGAATTCTGATACTTGCAGCAATTGATTTATGTTATTAAGGCTCTGTATTTGGTTTAGCTTGCCATCCTCCACAGGAGGGATTTCAGTATCTTTTTTAAACACCCTGATGTTCCATCCAAGTGAATTTTCTTAATACCATTATATTGTTCTCAACTTCCATGCCAATTTGGAGTTAATTTTATTACTTTTTCATGGTTTTGCACTGTAGACATACTTTGTCGTGATGAACAGCAAAGACAGCAACAGAGGCAATGTGATATCCTTGAGATCCACAGAAGGCTACTCTGAATTGAGTTTTAACTCAGAACTTTGAGAACAAAAGACAACAAAAAGGAGAGGGTGACTTCCAGAAGTTCAAAAACCAAAAGTCTTTGTGCTTAATGGAGCATTTGTTTCAAGCCTAGTGTTTATGTTCAGCCAAAAGTAAAAAAACCTGCATTTCCAGTTTTTTCTCTAGTCGTCTTGCAGGAGGCTATTGTGGACAGCAATTGGTTGGCTTCTTTTAGGTCTTGCTGAAATGCAAATAGAATCTGAAAACATAAAGCTTGTTTGTTTATGTTTTCCTTAGGAGACCCATGTGAACCATCTAGTCCTAAGGTCCTTTAAAATTGCTTCTTTCAAAGAACTAGCAGGTTTTAACTGTTTCACAGGTGTAAATTAAATTTAGATCTTTAGTAAGGCAGAAATAAGTCTGGTCCTCTACTTTTCAAATAGGCTTAGTTACCACTGTTGTCAATAACAACTTCAGTATTTAACCAGTTAATGTTGGTATCAGGAGCTGAACTTCAGGACACCTTTAGGCTGAATGTTAAAGTACCCAGTGTTCACATTAGAAATTCCTCATCTCCTTAACCTTTCCAAAACACTCCTGAGCTGGCATGCAGAAACACCTACTGAATTAACAGTGTTCAGTTTCAAAAGCAGATATAATAATTTTGCTGTGCATACTGGAAATAGAAAAAGACTTGAGGTTTTACTCCTTCCCTCCATTTCCAGAAGACAAACTAAAAATGAAGTCAGTCACAAAGGCTAAAACTAAATAAGCTTTGGCCCTATCAACTCTCTTGCCAAGAGTGGAGATAAAGGAAGGTGACAAGCAAAGTGCAACTTATCAGTTAATGGCAAGAAAAGTGACTTTATCCGAGCATTTTATCTTCTCTAAGGGAAGTATATTTACTAGATTTTTGTTCTTGGAGACACACTGTTGCCCCAGATGCAGAAAAAGAAACGATATAGGAGACTGTTGCAGATGAGTATTGGGGAATTTTTCCATTCTTCTCTGTAGCAGAGGGATGGATTTTTGGAAAGCTACAGGACTGTTTGCAAAGCACTCAATCACAGGTTGTAATAGTGTCAAGACAGGGTCAACATAAGGCTATTCCTATGGGACAGTCCCTTGAGAACCTGTCTATTAAAAATAATTGGTGGACAAAATTAAATAAATAAAGGGCAAAAAATTGCATCAATAAGGCAACTGATGGTCCTCTCCCACTGTGGAGCACAGACCTAAAGGATCTTGGAAAAAGCAACAGCATAATGACAATACTTTATTTGATTTAAGGTGCAAAATGGACTCATTACAATATTCAGTAAGGTTCACTTGCCATTATCACTAGCAATAAAGCTGATAAAACAGTATAACCTAAGGTAAACTAACATTCAGATTATTTGCTACAATTTAACAGCTTTGAAAGTACCCTTTATTAGTAGGTAATGACTCTAGAAAGCTACAGCATAAAAATAATAAAAAACAACCAACTTCAGGGATATATGCAAAGCATGCAGCAGTAATTTATGTAGCACGTTAGGGGAATGGTTAGGCAGACTGGGAAAAAGCAGTAACTAAGAGACTTGTAAAAAAGTAAACCAAACAAACCCTAAACAAAACCCTCGCATACAGACACACACAAAACATTTTTAAAAATAGACAAAACCCCAACTTGGTGCTCAGGCAAGAAAACTGGGAAATCATGACACATACCTTAAGAGATTTTCAGCACCAGCTCTCATTCTTACTGCTTTTAAAATCTGTTGGTTTAGGACAGCTCTTTGATTCTGCAGTTTGCTTCGTCCAGTCTCAGCAAGAGGATTACATCCCTAGAATGAAGAAAACAAGTGGTTTTGTTGATGTTGGAAGAGACTGAAAAAGGAGTAACGCTGAATTTGAATGAATTTGAATGGCATGGGTTCTCTATGAATACAAATTAACTACATTGGCATCAGTGATGAATTTTGTGTTTCTCTTCTCAAACTTTGCTATTAAAAGCAAAAGAGACATGATGACCAAAGTATTTGAAATGAAAATCCAGGCAGAAACTAGTGGCTTTAAAGCTCATGTGTATGTGTGAGCCAGCCTGTCCTCCCTTTAAGATCTTTTGCAACTTATTTTGCAGCTCCAAACAAATTTGACAGTGCCACTAAGTTACTACAAGTTTCATAAAACCGGTATCTGTCAAGGCAGTAACTTCTATCTAAGCCTCTGCTTAATCTTTGCAAAATGTCAAAGTTCCATACCAGGATATATGCAGCCCTGAAATGCAACATCATAAAAAACAGGCTTTGGTGTCACCACTGCTCACAGTTTTAAGAATGTTTTCCGGAATCTCTGCTCTTGTTCCTTCTGGTCCTCAGACCTCTGGTAAAATTCCTGCCTGTCCTTCCCTGGGTTCCTTTCTTAACATCTCAAGCTGATTTTTGGTGCAGTATTGCTTATCTGCACAGCTCTTCCTCACAAGATTCAAACTACTGCAGCCTGTGTTTGAGCAGGACTGCACCATTGTATTCTGGTAAGCACTGATAAGCTAAAATTGTTATAGATTAATAAGACTACATGTTTGTCTTTTTTTGAGAGAGAGAAACTTAATCTTAACACCCTTTTTAACAGGTAAGAAATTTTGCATCTATTTTTTTAGTCTTTGTCCCTGCCTACCCCCCCTACCCTCTTTTAAAACATCAAGTGTCTGACTTTTATTAGTAATTTATAGCCAACCAGCACATCCCTGCTGTCTTAAGTACTTATTCTAAAGCAAATAAGATCATGCTGGTTTAAGGCTTACCCTTAAAGGTATCATGTTCTTCTGAGGACAAAGCTTATCAGGGTCCTATTGGATCACAGATTACACAAGAAAGAGGCTCAAATTGGTCTGATACAAGTGGCTCCAGCCACTAAGTTATGCACTGTTCTGGACCTCTCCCTTATATTTAGTTTTGACTTCAAAATTTTGATTTTCCTATAACAGCATTTAAAAGTCTCAAAAAGCTTTAATTAAGAGTAGTCAGCCAGTGACACACCAGCGCAACAAAAGCAAATATTTAAATAAAACAAAGTTCTAATAATTTACTTGAAGTTCAGTTATGTGGGTTGGCAAGTGAAAGCAGATTGTCTTGACAATAGAGAAATGAGCTGATCAGTCTAGATTACAGTAGTTCAACAGAGAAAGCACACAGTCTAATGTCATTAATTTTAAATCTGTAGTTTGAAAATATTGTAATAAAGACGTAAAATGACAGGAAGCTTGTGCAAACATCTTCAGAAGTACCATTTGCCACATAACTTGAAAAAACAAAACAAAACCAACCAAACAAGAAACAACCACGCTACATTAAGTTATTCCTACAGCAGAAATGTTTCTGTATTGAAACACCGATTACAGTTGAAGTCCAAAACTTGGGTGTGCAAGTATATACTCTGTTCACTGAGAAAGTACACTGAAAGCATAATACATACAAGATTAACTTCTTTCTGGAAAGGACATACACATGTAGGAAACCCATTCATTCATTTCAGATTAAAAATAGTCCCTTAACTACCAAATACTTTATGCTCCTTTACACACAGAGACATTAGCAAGGCACACTTAAAGGTACAGTATGGTCCTTTCAATAGGCTGCATCCACACAGGCTGCATCCACAGGCTGCTTTCTGTTCCTAGCCTTTTTCTGTTTCTGGGCTCCCACTCTTTTTCCTGCTTTGCTTTTTTTTTTCCAATTTGTGTTGTGTAGTCTTCCTCTATTACTGGTATTCTGAGTCTTCTATCCATGCAACTTTTCTTTTGAAGCTTGCCAATTATTTCCTCTTGCTTTTGGCATTCAGTTTGAATACTTGATTCTCATCTTGAGACTACCATCATTATATACCTGTATGGGTCTGAGCTGCTTTCTTCCAAGTTCTTTTTCAACCACTTAGCCCAAGCATCCTTCATAAACATATGCTTGCTTTGCCCTTGTCTTTATTTTCTCTCTAAAGCTGCAGCTTCTTTCCTGAACTCCTTGCCCTTCTTGTGTGCCAAACAACTTTCATGGCATCATTCAAATACTTTACAGCTCTACTTCTGGAAAATCTTTCAGGAAGGTCAACTGCCTGATTCCCAAACCCATAAAGCTCAGTAGAAGTCGTATGTTTATTTCAGAGGACCTTTGATCAAGCTCCAGCCCAGAAATCAAACAAGCTCCCACTGAACAATGCAAAACTGCAATCATCTTAAACACAGTGCAAAGAGAAAAAGGGGTAGAGATGTTTCCCTGCATTTCAGGACCAGCCACTAATCTCTGCATGAAGTTTTAATTCAAAACAGCCTTGAGGCCTTAGAGGAGAAGGCACTGACTGAGATATCAATATCACCTCCAGTGTGTCTGGAAGTGCTGCACGTTTGTCTTCCTTGATGAAAGGCTCCTTGTGGACAGAGGGGTCTGTTTTCATGGTCAGCTCACCTGTCACAAGCATGTAGCTCCCATTTATTTCTCAGGGCCTATAAGGAACTCATGTTTTACATTTTGGAAAATGTTGCTTTTTACATCTGCTATACAGGGAGTGGGAAGACTCAGCTACTGTGTTCATATGTGGGTTTAAATTCTTTACTATAATCAGGTTGCCAGAAAACCGATGGGTAGAAGTCTGCATAGAGGACAGTTAAAATTACCAGTATCTTCAAAAAAAAAAACAAACCAAAAACCCAACCCAAAACAAAACAACCCACAACAAGGGAAATACACAATCTAGGGAATATTGCCCCTTGTAAAGCTCAAATTCTGTGTACTAGAAAGTTATTTAGAAGACACATCCAAGAAAGTGCTTAATTTTGTTTTGCTGATCCTAGACAGTATTTGCACTTTGTTTACATTTAGACAATCCCAAGAATGTTAATGTTCAGTTCATTACAATATCTGGCAGCCACACTTTCCAGTGGTTTCCACACCTACTGTTTCATTTCTTGTCAACAGGATGCTTGGTGCTTCATTTAATTACTGTTTATTTCTTTGCTGAGCCAAAGCAGTTCGGAGAGTGAATAAGCTTTTACCCTGGCTTATACACTATCAGTAAAATTATTAATTGAACAGCAACAAAAGAATGGTTATTACTAAGGAAGTTACAAAAATGACCAAGAATGGAATATGATTTAAGTTTCCATTGCAGGCATTTTTTTTTGTGTGAAATAAAGACAAGGCAAGTAAATTAAACAACTCTGCTGTCAAGACAATTTAAGTAGTAAAATAAGTTATCAATTTTAGAGCCTTTTTTCCCCTCAGAGCATAGCTGCACTTCATCAAAATGTGTTTAAAGTGCTTAAACATTATTATCCTTACCTCCCCCTATCAATAAAAGCTTTTTAAAAGTGAAATTCAGCTGGCTAATTACATCTGATAGGTTAAATAGATTGTTGAACTGCAAAATCAAGAAGTAGAGATGGTTTTAATGTATCATTAGCAGAGGCAAGATCTGCACAAGAATTCTAGGTTCTTGCCACATGTTATTTATTACCTAGTCAGGTAGTGTCTTGAGAGAAACAGACACTGGTATTAGACAAACTTGCACCTTCTGATGGAAGCTGGCCTGTGCAGGGCCTGCTTGTTTGATAGCAATCTGACTAATGGGGCATGCTTGCAGATTCCAATGGGATTGCTGCTCATCTTTTGTTAGAACTAATGCCTTTGGCCATGAAGATGATCCAGGGGCTGGAGCTTCTCTGCTACCTGGAGAAGACTCCAGGGGGACCTTACAGCTGCCTTCCAAGTCTGAAGAGAACCTACAGGAAGGCCGGAGAGGGATTTTTCATGAAAGCGTCCAGTGACAGGACAAGGGGCAATAGTTTTAAACAGAAGGAGACTACGCTTAGACTGAATTTTAGGAAGAAGTTCTTCAGTATGAGAGTGGTGAGACTGGAACAGGTTGTCCAGAGAAGTTGTGGCTGCCCCCTCCCTGGAAGTGTTCAAGGCCAGGTTGGATGAGGCTTTGAGCAACCTGGTCTAGTTGAGAGGCATCCCTGGCCATGGGGCATAGGTTGGATCTTTGTTGTTTTCCAATATTAGACTCTAAACCTTGAGAAATTACCTACCCAAGTGGGAAGCTGGCTGTCAAAAGCGTGAGTCTCAAATAAAAAGCAATTGTATTTAATTTGGATGCCAGGAAGTTCTTTCTTCAAGAAAAAAGTTTATTTTTAGTCTCAGAAATCCAGTTGTGATGGACACAGAAGTCATGATTTTCCCAATGAGTAATCACAGTAAGCATCTGAAATTAACATAGATATGATTTATGAAGTAGTGCTTTGAACTTTTAAGATGAGCCACACACTGTCTGAAGGTGACACAGAGTTGAAACTGGGTGTGCCTTATTAAAATAAAACATTCTTTTCCAGCCAGTGCAACCTGTGCTGCTTGTCAAGCCCAGTAGTGTACGTAAATGGCCATATCCTCCAGATATTTAAACTGTGTGGAATTTAACTTGCGCACATAACTTCTTATAACAATTGTAGTGAACAGTCTGACTCATACCAGTGCTTGTAGAACTGATCCTAAGTCATGATAATTATGTTGATCTCCTTACCTTCTTCCACTACTGTAATTGAGGTTTCTCTTCCCATGTTTCTACTAGTTCAGGTTTTAATTTTACTTGTTCAATTTTAACTGCATACTGAAAGTCTTTCAAAACTAGTACTTTTTTTTTTTTTAAACTGATAAAAGAGGGTGGGGGAAGATCTGGTCTTCCAGAGCCTGGTCTACTACTTGTGCCACGAACAAGTATTTCACAGTTCTAAGTGCCTTGCCCCAAAGATCAATTTAAAGTTCAGAACTGATTACTATATTAAATTCCAAATGGTTTTTCCATATTGTCACACTGCTCACTAAGCAAAATGAAAATTAATATTCCATCAGAAATGTCTGCCTGTTGACTAAGTTACAGATGATTCTTAGTTTCAGATGAAGGCCTACTTTCAGTTTGAGGTTTCATGAATTTGTATATAATGAGTGGACCTGGCATGACAGAGAGGTTATGAATCATCAAAACATTGTTTCTGCCTTGCCAGACAAGTGGAAAGAGAACAAATAGGTTCTAACTATTCCTGTGTCCATGCTAATGCTGATGGTTGCCTGGCTACTAATGACTAAAGAACCACAAGAGCTAAACCCCAGTGGAAGCACAGGTGTAGCAGGTTGGTGAACTGATACATTAACCACAGTTGGGGGGAAGCCCTGCAGAAGAACACCCAACAGCTAAGGAGGGAGAGTTTGCTAGGGAAGTGCTAATTCACGAGCTGGTTACCATACCTATCATCATTTTCAGCCTGGTGCTTCATTTATGGAACTGCTTGTTTTCTGTTTCTACACTTTTCCCCTGATAGGAAGAACTAAGATATACTAATGGACTTTCTTTCTGAGTCATTAGCTTTGTCTATATGGTTAGCATCTAGGCTCACAGATGGAACTAAAGCTTTAAAAAAGGTAAAAAAGGGAAGAGAAAAGAAACCAAACATACTCATTAACCTCACTGTCTTACTGCTCTGCCACTGTGTAGCACAATGGACTGCTATCCCAAACAACCAAACTAAAGACTGCTTGTGTTGCACCAACAGATGATTAAAGAGCTACAGGAAAGGTAACCTTGGAAAATTACTATGACTTTTTAAAATAATTTATTGCAACTTCCTAACTGATTAGGAAATTTAAGAGTTTCAGTCTGCATAAGGTTTTACGAAGCAGTAAACCAAGATGGGAAAGATACAGTAGAAGGAACTTGCTAGATATCTTTTCCTTACTCTGCTCTTAGCTACCAAAAAATGTCAACCAAAACAACAACAACAAAAAGAAACAAAACACCCAGGGCATGCATAGCCCTACTAATAAATCACTATGCAAGCACTGGGTCCTGTGACTAGATGAGTACTACTTTATAAATATTCTGAGTTTTGTATATTGAGGTGTTTGGGGCATAATTACTTTGTGAAAACTTACTGGTTAAGTGAGGTGCTGTAATGAAAAAGGGGAAAAAAAAAAAAAAGTAGGGGTAGGCAGCTTGAAAAAGAGAGCTGTTTCTTCCACAAGAATTCAAAACTAACTAAAAAGACAGGAAGAGGTCTGGGAGGCCAAGCAATCCACAAAACCATGGCAGGCTTAAAGAAAAACTTCCCTAGAGGTGGGAGAAGCAAAACACAGGAACAGACCTGCTTTAATTAGTATTGGTCTGCTGAAAAATCCCTCCTGTCTAGATGCCTTGCTCTACTTTTAAGACAAACTGTTCTTTGCTCTTATCATTAATTTTGTCATTATTTTCTGCTGACCACAGGGCTCTCATTAGAAAGGAAGACTGGGGACAGAATTTGGATGGGCGTGTGGGACAGGCACAGCTGATTCAGAGGTTGCTGCCCGTAATGCCTAAGGAACGTGGAAGTCTGCACAGAAGAGGTCAAGACACAAGGCTGACAGTCCAAGAATGCTCTCACCCTCTCACCACCCAGGAGTACAGGTACAGTTTACTCTGGCAATGTACCATGGAGTTTACTGAACTAAGCCATCCATAAGTGATGACTGAGATAAAACAGTAGCAGAACCAGTTCCCTGGTACGTTATCTTCCCAGAAAGTAAAATGTTTTAGACAGAAGTTCCATCATCTCTTTGATGGAAAGTAAGGTACTTCTTCCACTTTGCCATATCCTCTTCAGGACATTAGCAAGGGCTTCAGTTCAGTTTGCTTTTAAAACTAAAATCCTACTCAAAAGTTCAACTGCAGCTAATCAGATGGTTAAAGAAGGTTGTTTCAGAGGGGAGATGTAAGGGGGAGGGAATAGGGGCAACATTGACAGAGTTGCATATTCCCTGTGTGGCTGCATAGGTAGATTTCTTAAAACTAGATATATAGGGAGGTGGGGAGGGGGGAAGCATCTGAGCCAGTCTAAGACATCTTAAAGGTTTAAGGAAAATAGATATAAATAAAGCAGGGCCTTTGCCATGGGTAAAAATGAACAGAGATGTAGTAAAGGAAGGAGAAAAAGGTCTCTACAGAGCAACTGTGACATCACTGGGAGATAAGTTTTTTTACATATTGCATCCTGGGGATACTGAAGGTTCTTTTCTTGTATGCTCTGTTTAAGATTTCAAAAGCATAATACACAAAGGGACACTATGTAGACTTGAAGTATACTTACCACAGTAATCCATTCATCAAAAGAAAAATATAAAGAATTTAAAACAAAAGGGTACTGTATAAACTGCTCAATTTTTCTCAATTATAGTTTCATTGTGCACAATATCCTTGCAAAGTATAGAAGGCAAGTTCATTGTGTAAATAGTGCTTGGAAGCCCATTTGTAAGGCTGGGCAAAATAAACTTTTTTCACCTTGCTCCACAGTTTATAAAATAAAAAGGTCAATTAAGTAAATGTTGTCTGATATAAAAAACTAGCCTTGAAAATAGATGTGATTCTGCACCAACAAAACTGGTAAACCAGCCCTCAGATCCTTTCAGGAAAACAAAAGCAGTGTGATTTAAAAAGGGAGGGGAAGGGGCAGTGAAGACCTATAGACACACATGAACAGCTTGATCACTGGTTTCAGTTACCTGAAATCACCTAGCATGCCATTGTAGGGCCAAGATACTATGTGTAAGTACCTCCTTGGGTTCACTGTTCCTGTTGAAGATTTCAGGAGTGGGATTGTTTTGGTTTTAGGTTGCTGGGTTGCCTTTTTTTCCCCTCCTCCCCCCCCTTCTCCTAGAACTACTGAGTCATACTGAAAGCTGATCTTTGAGACCATTCAGCTAATGTATAACAAGGACTGCTGGTTTCCAGCTTACATCTAACTTTTAGGGACAGAAAGCTTTGAGCATCTAGCCTGATCTGACGTTTACAACTTTAATGAAGACACTTATGAGCCAGGTGAACCTTTCAAAGATCCGAGTGAACAGAGGGAAGGCTGTTCCAGTACAACACCGGCTCATCCAGATTTATTTAATATCTGATTCATACCCACTTTCTACTTCTTTAAGATGTAAATAATTCAAAAGTGGGAAAGATGCTCATGATTAGGTATAAAATTCATCTTAAAATATTTCCATATGAGAAAAACTTAATTCCTGCCCAGGATGTGGGTTTTTAAATGATCTAATGTTGTTTCAATTAACTTGGCCCAAATATACAACAATTTATTCCAAAATAAACTTAGTCCTTTAGCAAGTATGAGTGCTGAAAATGTACTCTTCTTATAACCTATGAAGCACAACTTGGATATTAATCTTCAATTAATCCCCATCAGTAAAAACATATAGGTGGACAAGTTGATTTATCTAACTTAATAAACCTGAAAAGTTCATAGTATGTCAACTTTTTTACCGATGTGCCTCAAGACAGCCTAGGAGCATCCCTTACTGTAGAAAACATAGCTGTGAAAACCCTAAATAATTACAAGTTTGCCACACTTCATGGTTTCCTGCTATGGACTACTAAGAAAGAAGTGATTACTCACAAAGTATTAAGTAGGATTACTCAAATGAAGAAACCAGACGAGATACCATCAAAGTTTTGTTTCAGTCTGATTTGTTATTTATAGGGCAGTACTGATTCCTCACAGCACAGCTTGCACAGGGAAAATTTCTCTTCAGCTATGAACAGTTCCTCTGCTGAAGGGCAATATTGTTAAGCTCCTGAAGGCTTATGAATTCGGTGACTACTGGGGCAAAAACCAGCCTGTAAAGAGGGCAACGGAGCCCTTCCAGGGGGAAGCTGAAGTGCATCGTAGGGATGTTTTCGTGCAGAGGCGAGGAGCAACAATGTATGATGGGATGTATGAGGCTTTTTTATTTTTTATTCCCTCATAGAATAAGCAGCTTATGGTCTCGGATTAATATTCTACACTGAAACCACCATGTAACTACACCCCTTTTAAAAGCCCATCTGCAAAAGTTACAGGCGCGGAGAACATAAAAACATCGAGGGAAGGCTGAATCAAAGCTCCCCGAAAATGGCACTTATTGCCCTTTACCTCCGGTGAAGTTCACAGAAGTCCACAGGGCTGCATTACAGGCGATACTTAACTATAATTACTGTTGTGCAGAAAGAATTCAGGTGCAGGTTATGGCATAAGCCGCCCACTCAGTCTGAAAAGTAATTAGGGCGGATGTTCTTTAAAAACTTCCTAACGAGCCTGTTAACTTCGCTGCCTTACTCCAGTAAAACTTTCTTACAGGTACACAAGGCAATTTACTAGAGAGCGAGCCCGGGGACGCAGCAAGGAGCGAACAGGAAAGAGCGCAGGAAAGAAAGAAAGAAAAAAAAAAATCCACTGATTTTGTAGAGGTAGGAGTGCGCCTGTCCCGCAGGGTGAAGCCTGGCTCAAGAACAGCGGAGGGGTCGCGGCGGTGCCGCCGTTGCCTCCCGGGACCCGCGGAAGCCCCCTCGGCGGCCACTCTGGGTTTGAGGGTCCCTTGTCCGCCGGCTCCGCCGCCGGGCAGCCGCGGGGCGGCAGGGCGTCTGTCATCTCCGGGCGAGTCAGCCGTCCCTGCACTGCTGCGAGGCGAGCCCTGCTGTGGTGAGCCGCGACCCTGCGGGAAATGTCTGTGCTGCCCCACGGGGCCGCCCGGCTCCACCTACGGTGGTGGCGGGGAGGAGCTGGCCCGCCCCACAGCGCTGCCCCTCCGCGCCCCGGCCGCGCTGGCAGGTGGATCCGGGCGAGGCATTTGCGGGGTCCCCCGGGATCCGACCGCTCCCCCTGGAAGCCCCGCGACCGGCGCAGGGTGGGGGGCGACGAGGTGCCCGTTGCTTGGGGACAGGCGGTGGCCTCTCCCGGTGCCCCGCTGCCCTCCGGTCCTCTGCTGAAGCGTGGCAGAGGCTGACCCTCTGGCCCGCCGCCCCGACGAGACCACTATACCCACCGTGGGGCGGCCGCCAGCTTTCCCCGGGCCTGGTGCCCGCCGCGGGGAGATAAGTTTTCCCGCGGGTGGCTGTGCTGCAGCGCGGTGCTCCTTCCCCCAAGGGGGGCACCTCCCAGCCCCGGGGGTGCCCCTCGCAGCAGGGACCATTACTGGGGCTCTGCCTAGGGTCCCAGCTTCATCGCTGGGCTTTGGGGTGCGTGCGGGACTGCCGGCACGGCATGGAGGGGGTCGAGCTCCCGCACGCCTTTTCTGGGGGAGGGCAGGATCCCGGGGGAGATCCCAGCGCCTGGGGAGCTGGAGTGGCTTCGGGCCTGGCCCCTGATAAGGGCAGCTTTATCTCGGTGAAGAGCGGAGCTGGTCCCGGCTCCGAGAACCTGCCGTGGGATCAACCTCAACGTTGCAAAAAATCAGCAGTGTTCGCACTGAAAAACCTTCCTCCTTTCTTCGAAATATTCCATTGTGTAGCCGGTTTTGCAAATGTTAGCAGATGCTCATCTAAGAAATTGCCAAGATTTGTTCCTGTTACAAGCCAGGCCTAATCTAAGGAGTTAAGTGGACATTTAGCACTTCAGCAAAATACTTAAGTCTGTATTACCAAGTTTGTCTTCTCCCACACACCTTTTATCTTCTTTCATCTTTCTTAGAAGTATAGTGTAGTCGTGTCAGATAAAAATACACAGGCATGGCAACGTCTCTTTATCAAATGAAAAATATCTTTGAAACTACATGTTAACTGAAGCTTTCTTTGAAAAAGTCCCTGTCTCCACGGAGTTGTGCAGAGCAGCCTGGTTAAACTGCCTGTCTGCTGCCTGTTGTCAAGGAAGAAGACTAGAGCCAGCAACAGAAATTAGGATCTAGAGATCTGCTGTCTCTTGAAGTCAGATGAATTTTGCTCTGATTTTGTTCACCCTCACCTCACCTTATTTTCAGTATTCTAAAAATATTGGATGTATGTATCAAATTTTGTGTTAAATATAAATAGGTAAATGGGGGAAAGCAGTTTAACTTGCTCCAAATTCTATTTAGAGGGCATAAAAATGTTTTAAATTATTTTTATGCTATTAGGAAAGTCACCTGCCAAATTAAAAATTATTTTTAAATTTAAATTTAGCAAGATCAGCGTAAAACTCCAATAAGATACATATAAAATAGTTTAAATTAATCTAAATTAATTTAAATTTAAATTAAATGAGAAATAAATTAGTAATTTGCAAGCAAAGGCCATGCTGATACAATCTGGCAACAGGATCGGTGACAATTACAATGGATATGTGTGAAACACAAATCTACAGAAGTTTCTGCACAGTACAATACCAAAGATAACATATCTTGGCAGCCTTTCTTCATTGCTGGTCAGTGCTACATACACCACATTTCTACAGCAAATTCAAGAGAGGCCAAGATAGCTCTTGCAGGCTTCCTCCCACATCTTTAGGGTCCTGCGTACATCACCCAACACTCTCACAACTGCCAGATTAGACTGTGCCTCCCTCTCACTTGGGTAAAGTGTACTTCATCATGACTGCATTACAACTGACTATATTTCTTAAGTAAGTCACTTGAAGTTTTGTCTGCATATGGTGAATATGCTTTTTTGCAAAAGGCACACGTTGATTATCTGGTCTCAGTAGCTGGGGCTGAGCTGGATAATGACTGGGTAGGAGTGCTCCCTGACCGTGGAATGTAAATTGGAGCTTAGAACATTCCAAAACCCGATTTACCCTCAAAAAAACATGTCCCTGCTCTTCTCACCAGCTGGTTAAACAACTTGCCTCCAGTAGCTTTTCGGTTTGTTAGAATTCCTGGAGGAGGGTTTGTACTGCAGACTTTCTCAATATTCTCTCATGATGATATTAGTCAGAAGGTTTGGTTTGTTGCATTGTAAAGACTGAGTAATAACAGGCTCATGATCTGTAACCCAGGCACTCAGAAAACAGGGTGTATAGAATCAGACGTTTGGTTGATACTTACCTTTATTATTAGAAGACAGTAAAATCAGTGATTCAGAGCTGGACAGGGCTCTGTCTTTGAGAAAACATCAAAAGCTTAAGAATTTGCATCCAAGTATCAGTTTGTTGTGCCTAAATTACTGAATTTGAAGCAATGAATCTTATCTCTGCATTAAATCTCTTTGTTTTACAGAACTCAGTGTTATCTGGTTTTGCACATCTTCACAGATAACCCCCGACAATGATCCAAACAATGACCACACTGATAACAGGTACAGAATGGCAGAGCTGAGTTGTCCTGAATTTTGTCCCACAAAAGTAAAAAAGACTCGAATTTGGATAGTTTTACTGTAGACAGAGAGTAGTATATATGTAGGTGTACACTTTGCATGCCATGTTTCTGTTATGGTTGTATCACTCCTCTTGCTCAGTCGATTCTCTTCTCCCCTCCCCCCATCTTGAAAAAATATGTGGATAGATGAAATTCCATCTTTAGTCTTCTCTTTGGCCACTAGGAAATCGTTTCAGTTCGAAATTAATTTCCTGCTGGGACATGCACTGTTAGATACTGAAGATATGAATCTGCTTCAACTTAGTAAGTACAGGTGCTGTTCTCTGGAAAGATATTTTTGTGTGTGTGTGATTTTTGCAGAACTTGTAGCTACAGGAAGGTAACAGGTGCTTCAAAGACAGCTTTTGTCCCAGAGACACACAGAGGATTATCAGAAAAAGCATGTTAGAATAATGCTGTATGGAGGGAGAAGTATGGATCAACTCCTGCTGTTTCTCAAAGGGGATTCTAGAATTCTGAGCCTGCAACATGGTTACGTATTTCTTCTATTGTTGATGGCTTTAAACTTGTGAGAGGAAACAAAAAAATTTTATCACCTGACAGCTTTATGGTCAATGAATTCAACTGCAGCAACTTAGTCAAATTAGTATCGTTCTGTGTTTCTGAAGGTTGCAGTTCTTAATAAGCAAATTTCTGGCTACTGTAGGGAAATTTTAGACTAGAAAAGAGGAAAATGGATAATAGGTTGATCCCCCTTCCAAATTTTTTCCAACTTTGTATTTGTGGGGAAAAAAAAAGATTAAAAACGGCAGAAACAGGGCATGAGGGCACAGAGCAATATCTTCTTTGATACTGTTAAAAATTTACAAGATGTAGGAGATATTCAAATTAGAGAAGTTTGAAAGTAAAGAAAGGTACGTGTTCTCATAACAAAAGAAGTCTTCTGCATCTTATGACAGATGAATTGAAAAGTGACCAGACAGGAATGACGAGTAGTAAGTGCCAGTAGGTCGTTTCCTTACCAATACCTTTACTAAGTGGTGGTAAATTGGTACAAAAATGACACAGACACTGAGTACAAGGGCTTTGGATGGCCATGATGGCTGTAGGTACAGCATTTCACTGCTGATGCTTTAAGTGTTAACTGCAGCTTCATGTTCAGTTAAAAAAAAATCCCATTAACTAATGAACAGCTAGCTAATGTGCTTTGCCTATTCTACAGGAGTTCATACTGGAAACAAGACATTGCAGTTTCAGTGGGAATCAAGAACTTAAGGGCAAACATGGGCAAAATCATCACTTCTTCCAGGTAATGCCTTGCCTTTAGCTGAGATCCATAGATAAAAATTGGTGCAATTATTGTTATCTCTTTTTTACTTTTTCCCCCATTTTTTTAAAATATGAAAATCAGCACATTGTAGAAGCTAAAATTCTTCAGGGTGTGGACTATGTGTCTATTTTGTAAACTGATACAGTAGCCATATGTTGGTATCAGGAATATTCCTACTGAACACTAGGTAGGGCAGAGGTAAACTGTCTCTTTTCGCCACGTTTTGAAAAATAAAAAGCTAACATATTTAATACTGTAATTTTTTTCCTTCTCATACTTATGTTTCTCTTTTTTTCTTTAACATGTTTCTAACACGTCTGTAAATGAATCAATTTTTACACCCTTCTTTTATATATCAATTTGCTGCTCTTAACATGAAGTACCAGTGACTCATAAAACTTGTAACTAATAAACATGAAGTTATCTATTTGAGAAAATGTAACTATAGATGTAGGAAGATGACACTTTTTTAGTCAAGCTTCTTGATGCCTTCAAGTCTATTTATGGCTTGGGGGCTCAGTTTGAGCCTTATTTGTATGGGCAAATATTTGAGATTTCATTCAGAAACCTTTTTTTGTTTTTGTTTTTTCACTAGCCATATGGTTGTAAAAAATATTTTAAATGTAAGATATCTAGGCCTAACAATATTTTAGTTTCATTACAGTGATCAAAAGACACTGACTGGCTTGTTGAACAACTACAAATAGCAATTGTCACCTGGTTTAACAATTGTAAACAGGAGAAAGAGTTTACTGTGGGGAAGGAAATACCACTGGAATGCAAAAGTAATTCTCATCAGATAAAAGCCATAAACTGAAAAACCCTTCAGTATTTGACTACCCCAACTCTTAGAACATAAAAGACATGACACTTAAAAGATTTTCTGTTAACATTGTGCAAAAAAGGTTTATTTAAGCTTGTGTATTAAATCAAAGTCACAGACTTGACTATTCAGGAGCAATTGTTTCCTAAACAATGAGAAACAGGAACAGAGCTAACAACTTATTTTGCTACTATATATTCTAGCTAACTGCTTGCTAATTAGTAATGATGAGAAAATATAATGCATGTAGATAAATGTCTGTGGCTTCTACTATATTGTTTAAAAGTGAATTAGAGACCTAAATCAAAGAGATTACTCCCTATTTGCATGGAACCGGGTAAATAATAGAAACCTGAAACCACATGAAACTCAGTTTCACTTTGAAAGAAACTAGTTCTTTGTATAAAGACAAACACAAATACCAGATTAGAGATTACACCAATAAACTTGCACAAGACTTGACTGTTAAGGGCAGGAATGTCTCAAGACAGTGCTGTGATTTATTTTCAAGGATTTCAAGAAACTGATACTACCCTAGAAAAGATGTGGATTGATAATAGAGTATATTTACAACACAAAAGGAAGTGGGTTTTGTTTGGGTTTTCAGTAGTTTGGGGTTTTTTTGTTTGTTCTTTACATTTATAGCATATTGTGCCTGTAGAAAGTATGTCTATTAAGGTAAAATGTAAGCTTGAGAAATCAATTTTTATCAAAACCGACATACATGTTTCTCTGGGTAACACTGTGGAAAGGCCCACAGTTCAGATCAGATTTGTGAACGCTTGGGTCTTACTGATTCTTCTGTGGTCTTTGCATGAAATACATTCAGCAAAAGTTTCTCTCATGATATAGAACTACCCGAACAGGTGCAGAGAGTGTAAAAGGGGTGAAGTTATTTTACTGAAGGTTTGAATGCAGAGATTTCCGCAGCGATTCCTGCACATGCTCCTTTTCTAATAGCTCATAAAATTCCGTTGTTAACCAAATTTTGCCATGCATCTGCTGAAAAGGGTCATTCAATTAGATCCGCACGTCCCTGGCTCATACTGACCAGGGTGGAGTTGGCTTTGCAGAGTGATTCAGGTAAAATCTGTTTCCCAGGATTTTTGCAGTCCTTTTCCGCAGGTGCTTTGCGGGTGGCCCTGGCCCGCTGCGGTGCCTCCGCGGCGGTACCTGGTGAGATCGACACCCATTACCGTTTGACGTTTTTTGGCATTCTCAAGACTTAGAGCAGCACACGGCCGCATTTTTCACACTTCTTCACCGGGCCCAAAGGGCTGTCCGAAGGCACCGGCTGCGCCGAAGGGACCCGGCGGGGCTCGGTCCGACCCGCTTTACTCTCGCTCTTCCGCCAAGGGGATACAGAGGGCTCTTTGCTACGGCTGTGGCCGAAGCCTGGCGGGGAGCAACGGCGTCCCGCTACAAGAAACGGGGAAGATCTGAGCGCTCGGTTCTGCCACCGAACCCCGGCCCGGCTCCATCCTCCGGGCCCGCCCCGCGCCGGCTCCGCTTCCTTCACGTGACGCGGTTTTGTCCTGCGCGGCCACCGTCGCGGCAAGATGGCGGCGGCGGAGTCCAGCGACAGCGATGAGGAGGATTTGGCGACCTTTGGGACCGCGCTGCAGCCCCTGCAGGAGGGTGAGGGATCTCCGGGCAACCCCCATTCTTCTCCTCGGCACTTGAGCCATGCGTTGCGGCCAGCGGTGGGAGCAGCGTGGGCCGGGAGACAGCCCGGGATGAGGCGCTGGGGCCGGGCTGTCCTGGAGGCCCGTGGGTTCGGCTCGGTCAGGGGCTGTTGTCCGTGTCCTTAACGCCTTCACCTCAGGAACGCTGTGGCGTGTGAGCTCAGCAGATCTGCCTGGCCCTTCTCCTGCACCCCTGGGGTCTTCCTTGGCCTCCGAGAGAGGGGTACTGACTGGTGCTGGCCCTGGGCGAGGGGCCTCAGGGTACAGCAGCCTGGGGATGGAAAGCAGATTTGTGGGAGAGGAGTATAAAAGTGTCATTTCGACCCTACAGCTGCTTTCCAGCGTGCGGGGTTGGGCCTGGGGTACCCCTGGTTTTGTGCCAGTAGTGTTTTGGTTGGAGCTGAGGGTCTGTCGTTCCTCTTCTGTGTTCCACAAGTCTCAAAAAGAAAAAAAAAATCAGAGTTCAAATGTGACAGCTCAAGTGAACGCAGCTGTACTGAGATGGGCATCCTGCACATGCATTTCTGAGACATACTCAGCGTTGTCCAAGGATGTAGGCACAACTGTGACTCCTGAGTCTGTGCCACTTAATTCATAGAAATGTTGTAAAAAAGTTGCAAGTGTTTATATCAAAGTTGACAGCTTTTGTGTTTTGTATCAGTTTTGAACACTTCTGATGTGTAATTATTCAAAACAATTGCTTAAAAATGAAATCCAACTAGGGGCCGTGCTTGCTTAGCAACTAGAGTTGTCCTTTTACAGGAAAAAAAGTGTTCTTGGAGCTTGTCGGGTTTTAAAATTTTATTTGACCACATGCACACTTTAGCAGTGTATATCAGCAATGTATACAAATAACCATAAGCTGCTGATGCTTTCTGCTTTCGGGTGGCTATTATCTGATTCAGTTCTGAATTGCAATGAAGATGTGGCATCTGGGGCAAGTGGAGAGTCCATTCTTTGTGCAGTGCTGTGACTTTCTTTCTGATTTTTCTGATTGTAGGTGAACGAATTAAAAAGCCAGTTCCTCTTCAAGAACAGACTGTTAAAGATGCAAAGGGGCGATATCAGCGATTCCATGGAGCATTCACTGGTGGTTTCTCTGCTGGTTACTTTAACACAGTTGGCACAAAGGAAGGTTAGACACTTTTCTGTCTCCTCACAAGGCTTACTTCATTACTGTCATTTAATGTTAGTGAAAAATTACAGATTTTTTTTTTTCTGCTTTTACTTGTACTGTAAACAGTTGAAACAGTATTGCTGGAGATATTTCTCCTTGCAGCTTTGTGATGTTCACTTGATGTATCCATAAGGTGCAAGGTTGAAATGCTTGAGTTGTTTTCAAATATTGTGTTGCAGTTCACAGTACCTTATGTAGATTCTTTCTTTAAAGGATGGACTCCTTCAGCTTTTGTATCATCACGTCAGAAAAGAGCAGACAGAACCACTTTTGGACCAGAAGACTTCATGGATGAAGAGGTAAATTTAGAAATACACATCTTTTGCAAGCAGTTACCATGGCAGCAGGTTTATCAGGCAGTGAAATCTTCTGAAGAACTTAGAATGGAAGTAACTTTAAAATTATTTTTTGTATACCATCTTATAAGGCTAAGTCCTATAGGATGTTTCATAGATTCACTTACATAAAGCTGAAAATAAGTCATATTTTTGTATTTTTCATAGATATAAAAAAAAAGCCCTCAGAACTTTCTTCTTGAAACTGTTTAAAATATGACCACTCAAGTTATTGAAAAACCAACTGTGTGAATGCCTTGAAAAATGTAGCCACTATGAGCATTATATCCTATTTTCTTTCCTTTACCATTTCAAGGAAACATTTTAATCTAAATTTTTCCATTTTGTCTATTTTTTGCAGGATCTTAGTGAGTTTGGGATTGCACCAAAAGATATTACAACCACAGATGATTTTGCATCCAAAGCTAAAGACAGAATAAAAGAAAAAGCCAGGCAGATTGCTGGAGTAGTTGCTGCCATTCCAGGAACCACTGCCTTTGATGATTTAATAGGACCATCAAAGTAAGCAAATTTAAATAAAAGTCAACTAAACAATTCCTTTCACTTTGAAGTGTTGTATTGGTTAGAAAAGTAATGTTTGACCACAGCAATCCATGAAAGAGACAGGAAGCTCTGCAGTGTTACACTTCCAGAATGATCTCTGCCTGGATTTTTGTTTTGTGCATGTGGACTTTTACAAGGTAAACATTTAGAAACTGGGGTATAGTTTATAGGCAAATGTTGATACATTCAGATTTGATTATGAAGTCGGGTATAAAAACATAATTTTGAGTGGTATACATGTATGTAATTTCTCAAGAAATAAAGGAAGTGTTTTCTTCTTAGAATTACTATTGGGGTTGAACTACTAAGAAAAATGGGCTGGAAAGAAGGACAAGGAATTGGACCGCGAGTCAAAAGAAAGCCACGCAGGCAGAAACCTGGTAAGTTCACTGAAGTTCCTGAACTCAGAAATTTATCATTCATAGACTGATTAGAAAGTTTGGTTTAAAAACTGCTTCTGTTTGGTCTGTTTCTTTAATCTTAGAGAAATTTAGTAAAGAACTGTAATTTATTTCTTTTACAGATCCTACAGTGAAAGTATATGGTTGTGCATTACCACCTGGACTGTCTGAGGGTTCTGAGGTATTGAACAGGCAGAAATAGTTTGTTAACTTAAGTAAGAATGTGTGTTAACACACTTCTTGAAAACTTACTTGATGCCTTTGAACAGTATTTCACCAAGCATTTTCAAGTTTTGTGGAAAGTATTAAAAAACATTGATCATGCTTATTCTGAAAAAATTTAGTTTATTGTAACTAAACATAACTCGTACTACCTAAGAAGTTGTAGTTCATATATATTTTCATATATAATTTAAGAAATCAGACTTGCCTAGTCTCATGTTAACTAAATAGACAAAACTCTTAGTCATATTTGTGTTTTATATTTTTGTTTTGTACAAGGATGAAGAGGATGAATACCAGCCAGAGAATGTGACATTTGCACCAAAAGATGTAATGCCTGTAGACTTGACTCCAAAAGAGAATGTCCATGGACTTGGCTATAAGGGTTTGGACCCCTCACAAGCTTTGTTTGGTGCATCCGGAAGAGAACACTTGAATCTTTTCACAGGTGGTTCTGAAGAGTCAAGCAATTTACTTGGTGACCTGAGACACAGTAAAGGGAGAAAACTAGGCATTACAGGTCAGGTAAGGACATTTTTGAATGTTTTTTATTATTATTGCAGAAAAAAATAAATACATTTTGATTTTTCTAATGTGGAAATCCTTGTAGGGTTATTGTAAAAAATCTTATTGTGGTTTGGGAATAGGATTTGTTTTGTTTTGTTTTTACTTAATACGAAGATGTGGGCAAATGCTTAGAACTCTTAAATGCCTTCACCTGTTGATATTTTTTAAAGAGAACGATAAAGTACCTTACCTGGATAGCTGAGTGGAGAAAATTCTTGTGTTACTTTCTCTAATCAATATGGTTTCATTTTACAGTTTTTTGTCAGTTTTACTGAATCCTTTCAGCAACGTTGAATCTGCCAGCTACAGAGGTTTTGCTCCATGGTATTTTTTGTTCTTGTATAGAACAATTGTCAGTTTATATTTCTGTGAATTACACTTGTTTAAATTTCATGCCAACTTACATTTTTTTCCTTTTGAGAACTTAACCTGCTCTTAGACTGCAGATGTTGTGGAATTAGGTTTCTGTCAACCCCAGACCCCAACAATACTAGGCCGTGTTCAGACCGAGCCCACTGCTCCTCCATGGCAAGGGAGTGGAATATGTTTACTTTTGAGTTTGGTGAGGTTTTGTTGTTGTTTTGTTTTTGTTTTTTAATTAATTTTTTTTCCTTAGTTGGTATCACTTTTATTTGTGAAGCTGTACATAGTATATATCTGTATACTGGACATCATTTGTAGAGGGATTGACAGACATGCAAAGGTGTTCTGACATAGGACTTTAAAATATTATTTTTACAATTTTGAATTCCTATTATTTTTATTTGAAATATATTTTAGGCATTTGGTGTAGGAGCTTTAGAGGAGGAGGATGATGATATTTATGCAACTGAAACACTGTCAAAATATGACACAGTTCTAAAAGATGAGGAACCAGGAGATGGCTTGTATGGCTGGACGGCGCCTAAGCAGTACAAATCCAAAAAAAGTAAGAACTGTAGTCCTATTTAAAGAGCTAGTGTAACTTGTATTTGGGGAAAAATACATGTGTAGTCTCCATTTTAAAAAAATAATTAATTTTCAATGGACTTTTATCTTCCAGCCCTGATATCTGAAATTTTATCTAATCTTCCATCTGTATTGAAGTATATGGCTCTGGAAATAATTTCTAAAGTCCTTCACTGATTCCAATGTAGATTAAACTCCAAAATTGTGCTTTAGAAGAATACATGCTGCATTCTGAGATACAGTGTTCAACTCCACTGAGGGAAATGATTGTAACTCATTGCTATAAAATATGACCCAATACTCACTAAGAGAGATTTATTTTTTTTAGATATACTTGAGTGTTTTCAAACAACCTTTGTAGGTTTTATCTTGATATCACTTTCTTGGTGCAGCTTTTTAAGTGCATGAAATACATGCTGTACACTATTAAATGGCACTTATGAAGTTATCTATGCACAGTAGTGGTACTTAAGCAGTCTCTCTGGTATAATATATTTAGCTGTTTAATACTGACCCAGATACAGAGCCCTTAATTCTAAATGATAGGCAGTGAAGAAGAACCACAATTATGCTGTATAACATATATTGCAAAATGGAAAATTTTCATTTAAGCCAAGCATACATGTTTTGAATATTGATTAACTCTGTGGTCATATTGTAGGGTCTGAAAAAGAAGTTAAATACATAGGCAAAATCTTGGATGGTTTTTCTTTGGCATCAAAATCATCAACTCCAAGTAAGGTAAGTGAATATTCATATTTTTTTGTTAAGAATAATACCAGCACTTGACTTGTGAGTTAACTATTGCTCAGTGCTTTTTATGATCTTAGAAATAAAATTTCTCATCAGCAATAAAGATAACTGAATGAGCAAAATTTTATAGTGTTGGAGGCTGTTCAAGCCAAACCTAAAATTTGTCAAACTACTGGCTCGACTTCAACTTTGTCTATGTACTGGCTTTGAGGAAATGCCTTCAACACTACCCACTGTTATTTCTCATAAAGTTGCAAGAATGGTTCGATTTAAAGTTGAAATAAAAAAGGTACATATTTTGCTTATCAATCTTTCAGATACAACATTCAGCTTTGTATAAGAATCAGGCCCTGAGCTGCATCCACATTGTTATTTTTTTGGTGGAAAGTTAATTTGTTAGCTCTATTATCAGGTTTGTATCTTATGTGCTATATATATTTACACAAAATAGAATGACAAACATAATTGTGTGACATGGTCCTCTTTCTAATGAAGAAGAAGGAAGAACATTAGCCTGGTGTACAAAAAAATTGCATTGGACAGGGATAACTTTTGAAGTAACATCTTGAATGAAGTGGGAGAAAAGGACTTTGAAAGTCATTAAAATACAGTAAGCACAGAAGTACTCAACAGTCCAGTTAATTGATAAAATCATGTGAGTTCTGTTAAAAAAAATAAGTTATTAAGCAAAATATGATGCCACTCACTGACTGGATCTGAAGGAATCAGTAACTTGTAGTATCTGTTTCTACTTCTAAGATGTGGATAGAAGTTTTAGATTGAGGTGACTTTTTCTGAAACACATTTGTAGGTGTTAAATCAAAAATTGTATCTCTCTCAGTTGATTTTTGTTTTGTCCTACTTCTGCCAAGACTTACCCACCACCTGACCTGCCACGAAATTACAGACCAGTGCATTACTTTCGACCTGTGATAACAGCTGGGAATGAAAGCTGCCATTTACGGAAGGCGTTAGAGGAATCAACTGGAAAACTTGAGGGTGATGTGACACAACAAAGCAGGCATGCTTTGAATGCATCTCAGAGGAGGGAAAGACTAGGAGAGACTGGTCTGAAAGGTATTGATACTTGTGGCCACACCTTTGCTTGTGTTTCAGGGTTCCTTTTTGTTTATATAACAGTAAAAAATTTGGTCTAGCCTTGAACACTATTTTCTAATTTAAAAATATTAGATCTGGTTGGGTTAGCTAGAACACTTTGTATTGCTTAGTTTCATCTCCACAGATGAATTGTTGACATATATGCCTATATTTTAATTTACTGAAAAGTTTAAAAAATGAAAACTATGTGTGGGATTGTGTTTTGCTGTGTCATGTTGTTGGGTTTCTTTTGTTTGTTATTTTGTGTGTGTGTCCTTTTGAATTTTGAATACAGTAGGCTGTGAAGTTTTGTTTTGTTTTTCCTATAAAATGAAGTTTCACTGAAATGTGCAAAGTGGCTGAAAATGTAATTAGTAAATTTGGTTTGCATTTTAAAGTAAACTTTAAAGTAAACTTTAAAAAGTAATACATAAATAAGTGCTAAATATCATGAAAGATGGAAGAGTGGCCAGTTTTTTATCTGCTATCTCTGCCATTGTACTGTTTTTTAATGCTTAAGAGTATTTTCTCTGAAAGTATAGTAGTGGTAGGCTTTTTCTTCCACTGAAGTAAAAATGGCTGTATTAATTTTTAATTTCATTTTATATCTTACTGTTTTCTTGGTTTTAGGTCCAGCTCCTTCCGTTTTGGAGTATCTGTCTGAGAAAGACAGGGAAAGACTCAAAGAAGTGAAACAAGCATCTGAACAACAAATGAAAGCAAGAATGTTGCCTCAGGAGTCACAAAATAGCAGATTCCAGCCAGCATCCCTTGATGATGCTTCTCAAAAATGGCAAATGTTGTTGGGGGGACAGTTAGCAAATGCTGGTTCTAGTGACTTCAAACCATTTGCAAGAAATCCAGAAAAACAAAGAAGATACGAAAGTTTCGTGAAAAGTCTTAAACAAGGAGAAAAAGGTAACTGAAATGATTAATCCTGGCATTTAAATTTTTACCTGACTTTTTTTTTTTTTTTTTTTATTTTTTTTTTTCCTGTTGCATTTCATGTTCATTTGAGTTTAATTCCTGAATTTCACAGCATTTTTCTTTCCACTTCTTTCCAGGGCCAATATTAAAAAAATTCTTATACTGATACTTAATTGTGTTGACTTTAGGAAAGCTGATCAGTAATTTGTCAGTCAACACTTGTTCTTCTGCATGACATTTCATACTTCCATGGTGGAGTAGAAGTGAAGTTCTTCACGATGTTTTACTTCCGTGTTTCCAATCTTCTGTTTGGCAAAGAAGACTTCAGCTTTGACCAGTTCCATAAACCATGCACAGAACATGCATTTTCATTTAGTTTTTTTTTTCTGAGAAGTAAAACTGGAATATCCTATAAAGGCAGAAATATTCTTGAGTCACAGTAGAATGGCAGTTGTTTTGCCCTTTCCACAAAAGAGGGTAAAAATCAAAAGAAAACGCATACCCTGCACTTTCAGAAGGTATAAGGACCCTCAAGTGAATGAAGTAGTTGACACTTGTTGTATCACATGTCCTTTGGGTACTTAAATTTCTGCTGTCACTTATGTTCTTCACAAAAATGTATGGCTGTAAAATCATAGCATACGTAGAGATCTTTCGCTAAACTGAAAAAAACCCCAACACACTTCATATGTTCTTTTTTCTGCTGTATTGGTCAGAAAATCTAGTTTTGGTTTTGTTGTGTTTTTTTTTCTTCATTTTAATAATCCTTTTCATTATTCGAAAACAGGTTTCCTGGTCAGTAGTCTCTTCTTGTTACTGCACAGGAACAGACTGCTTGAGCATTGAACTTGTAGTTCCTTCATTTGGGACTGGGTTTTTCCCTCTGTACAACTGATGATCTTTTTATGACTGTTAGTGCTCCTTAGTTATAATGATGAAAATGCAGAAATATTTAGATAAGTTGAACAATTACAATTGTGTTTGTGAGAGTGTCTTTGCATGGCTGGTTTGCATGGCCTGTTCCTTCTGGGAGCAAATGTCTGCTCATTGCCTTAAACTGGGTCTGTATTGCTTACGAAAACCTTGGTCAGAATTCTGTATTTATCAGTGAACACTTTATATATCAGAAACCCCTGAGGTTACCAAAACCTGGCGAGGATTACTCACTGGTTAACTCTTTTGGTCTGTGATTTAATAATTTCATGAAGCTTTGAATTATACTTTTTGTTTTGAACACTTATTAATTACATTAAATATTATGAACATTTTAGAGGGCAATGAATGAGGCATCATCATTGCTTGTAAAGTTGTTTAAAATATCTATCTCGCATTCGACAAATGCTATAATTCTTGCTATCTTTAAAAACTGCTTCTGCTTATCAGGAAATAACACAGTTGAGATTAATATTACCCTTAAACTAAATACTCATTAAATACTTTCAAGGATGTTTGCTTATTTTCTGTGTTCTTGTTTGAAAAGCCTTAGACCTAAGTAAGCTGTAATGTCTCCTGGGCACTTATCTCCTTCTCATACAGTAGATACATTGGAGCGTTATTTAGACCCAAATATGACAGAATGGGAACGAGGAAGAGAACAAGAGGAGTTCTTCCGTGCAGCAATGTTCTACAAATCCTCAAATTCAACGCTGTCATCCAGGTTTACTCGTGCCAAGTATGAGGATGATGTTGACAAAGTCGAAGTTCCTCGGGACCAAGAGGTATATGCTGTTTACTGCAGTAAAAGGAGCTTGTGTTGCTGCCTTAATCCTGATTTTGGAGAGTCTTTTTCTTTAAAAGGCTTTTGTAGATACAATGTCAATGTTTGTTACTCTTCTGTTTAAGCAAACGTGTGCAACTGCTTAGTGCATACAAAGCAGTGATGTGTTAAACTACACTTAAGAACAGGCCAGAAACATAAATATTTAAGTTAGGCAATAGTAATAGTCAATTCAGTAAATTGTTTCTTATTTAGCAGCTATAAATGTTTGACTTTTTCAGAATGATATTGATGATAAGGAAACAGCTGTGAAGATGAAAATGTTTGGCAAACTCACAAGAGACAATTTTGAATGGCATCCTGAAAAGCTGTTGTGTAGAAGATTTAATGTTCCTGATCCATATCCTGAGTAAGATCATTGATACTGATATTTTTAATGCTTTTTGAAAAATCTGGGGTTCTCATGTGCTTGTGGAAAATTTGGCTTGCTGTTTTATTGTTTTATCTTCTCTGTTTCTTTCCACTTGCTCTACATTATCCTCTTCCTCCTCATCCTCTTCCTTCTGCTAAGCATTTTCTTCCTCTTCTAGATGTAATGTAAACTGCCTAGTGTTTTATCTGCTTCATTAAACATGGTGATCTCTGAAAAAACAGTATGCATTTTAAGGACTACTGTAGGTGTTTAAACTTGTAGATAATCTAAGGCCTTTTCTGTGTTGCAGACAATATTCAACAAATATTTGTGTTTCTCTCTAGTTCTTCAATTGTTGGGTTACCAAAAGTGAAACGAGACAAGTATTCTGTGTTTAATTTCTTAACTGTGCCTGAGCCCACCACATCTGTAACTCCAGCAACAAATGAAAAAACCCAACAGAATAACACTCTCAACAGTAAGTTTGTTGTTATTTCACTAATTTACTATAAATGAGATAACAATATAGAAAAAGCATATCTTTGTCATGGAGAACTTATCCACTCGTTTTTTTTTTTAATTGAAAGCAAACAAGCAACAAAACCCAAACAAAAAAATTGAAAATAGATTCAGTGACATAAAATCTGAAGTCAGTGATATTATGCTAATTTCTTGTACCTAGAAGACCTTTATAGGTCAGGCACTCATTAGAAAGATGTAGAAAATGTCAAGCTATACCAAAGAAGCAGAATAATTTAAAATCAGGTAGGCCATGAAATGCAAGATAATCTGGCTTGCAACTGATTTGAATGTTTGTGACCTTTGTAGAACCAAAGAAACCTTCAAGATGGGATGTGTCAGATAAAGAGAAGGAGAAAAAAGATTCCATCAGTGAATTCATTAGTCTTGCAAGATCAAAAGCTGATATTCAGCAGCAACCACAAGTGCCAGGAACAGAAGAATGTGGAACTGGGCCGAGTGAAACTCTTCCCACTGAGGTACAGCTGTAAACCTTCACAACTGTGAAATAATGTTGTGTAATGTATCAATTGATTTAAGTCAGATCAGTTTGCAGAAGAGCCATCTCAGGATAAGCAAAGATATGAGATTTACTTTGAAGAATTCTGAGGTTATAAGTCAGATGTAAAACACTTGACAACGTTCAAGGACAGCAAATATGACTGTACTTGAAGCACCAGCTTAAGGGAAGGAAAAAAGTAACTCAGCAGTCTGGGAGTTAAATTCAGTCCCTTACACCCTCTTTGCTCACAGGCATAGAATATGGGTTTTCCTGCTTTCGGTGGAGGAGGAGATGATGGAGAAAGATGATGTTTTCCTTTTGCTTAAGTTAAGCAGTGTATAATTGATCGAATCAACAAATCAGAATTTATAGTGTCTAGAGATCTATTTTCAGTTATTTGTGTAACACATGTTGCACTACCTCTACAGGACGTTGGCTTAGTTTAGCACTGTTGCAGAGTTTTATTATTTTGGACTGGCATTTCCTGAGGTATCATGGTATTTGAGTATTTTGTAAATACACATCAGCACATTTGAAGTTTCTACTTAGCAGAGAGAGATTGTTAGTTCCTTTAGTGTTGAGATGCAGATTGTTATGATGCTCTTTTGTAGGTACCTAAGGAAGATAAGAAAGAAACTAATGAAAATAAGAAAGAAGCTAATGAAGAACAGGAAGAAGAAAGCAGACCACCCATGGACTTGTTTAAGGCCATCTTTGTGAGTTCCTCAGATGAAAAATCATCTTCCTCTGAAGAAGAGAGTGATGAAGAAGAGCGTGATGAAAACGACCAACCAACTACTTCAGTAATAGATTCAGAAACCACCAAGCAAGCTGATTTACCAGACAGTTCCTCATCTTGTGTACAAGGTAGTACATAATCGATGTTAATTTTTATAAATACCTTGTAAAAACTTCATTTATGGATCAGATATTCCAGGACTGCTAGAACAGTGCTGTGTTGCAGATCATCTAGCACTGGAGGAGCTGGGCATTTAGGAGAAGTGAATAATAAAATTTATTAAATGAGCTGTAAATGTTCTCATATTTTTAAGGTGTTCTTAAATTGACCAAACTTACGCTACATTTAGTTTACAATGGAAATACTTTCACCACTTAATTTTCACAAATTGGTTTCACAATTGGTTTTCTTAACATCTGACTTTGAGTGTTTATGGACTTCCTGTGTCATGCAGAATCCTTCAGTCATTCTAAGTAATGGGAACAGTACTGTATTACTAGATAAAAGTAAACACATGCACTGATACTAATCTAATTAGTAATGGTATTGTGTAGAAGGTCATCTGTGATTAAAAAGAAAAAAAAATAGCATGCTGTCATGTTTCAGAATGTCAATTATGCAGTTGGCCAGAGCAGTCCACAGAGATACTGGGTGCTGATCAGTTTGCTTTCTTAGAGGTTTTTAGAAAGCTTCCTTGAACTTTCTCCAGTGCTTCTTGGAAAAACGGTTACCTTTTTTCCTTTCAAATAAAGAAGGTTTTGTTGCTTTTTTCATAGAAAATCTGGCTGGTACTACTGATCCTGGCATTTCTTTGTTGCCTACTTCAAAGCAGGAATTGGATACAACAGAGGAATTTGGACCAAAGTTGCCTCCAGCTTTTACTTCTGGTGTGTTTCATAGACTTCTAGTGTGTTAATTTGCACATTGAAGTTATATGTAAGATAGCTTATAATTCCTTTTAAAAAACATTAGTGATCAGACAGTTTAGCTCTTAAATGTCTGTGTTATGTCCAACTGGCATCAGCAAATGCTTTGGCACTATGCTGTGATCTTCTATCAAGAACCTTGGCACCTGTGTACCAGTTTTTTTGTACTCTATAATGGCAGTGATAAAAAGATGATAGTGAAAATACAGGACTAACCTTGCATTTTTTTTTAATAATAGATTACAAAGGCATTTAATTGCAGTAGAAAGGTTGCCGTTAGGAGTTGTAAAAGTTTCATTTCAATTTGAAAGCTTAGGTTGTGTTGGTTTTGTTTTTTAAACTATCCTATTAGATTAAAAGTAATATAGAATTAAATAATAAAATTAACTTTTTTGATTTTTTTTGTCCACATTTGCTTTGCACTTTAGGCCCTAGTTGGCAACAAGGACCAGTCGTGCCAGCAAGTTTTCCTGGGCCTAGTAGGAAAGAAAAACATAAGAAGAACAGAGAGAAACACAAGGCTAAGAGAGAACACAAACACAAAAAGGAAAAGGTATTTAATTTAAATAAACAATTTATTTATTATTTGACCTTCCAGTCAAAATATTATTTATGCTAGGTTGTAGAAAATAGGTATACTGGGACTACAACTTAAGCAACTGAGTTTCCTGGGTGTCTTGAAACCTGAACTTCAGAAGAGAAAATTATCCAACTAGGCTGTTGCTTTTTCCATAAGTGAAATATGACTGCAGATAGAATATTGCAGGTAGTTTACTGTTGTATGCTGAAGATGTCAGGCATATTCTGGAAACTGCATATAATTCACAATTTGTATACAAATACTAATAATGACATGTCTAGTTTAGGGGAGGTAGAGTGCTTGGGATTAAATGGTTGATTTTAATATATATTTTTTTTGCTCTGAGTAGTGGAAAAGGGTCACTGTTAAGTGTTATGTTTCGTTAAGCTTGGAGCCTACTTTTTGTTGCCTTTCAGAAAAACCCACAATGAAATAAGAGATTTCTCTTGATTTCTTCTTGATTTTTCTTCTTTCTACAGAAAAAGAAACGCAAGAAACAGAAAACCAGAGGAAAACATAAGAATAAAAAATCAGAAAAAGACAGCAGCTCAGATACTACAGATAGCAGTGACAGTCTTAGTGATACAGATACCACAGGCTTGTCACCCAAAGAACTTCTAAGAAGGTAAACAGTTTCCTTAAACACTTGCAGATTTTGGAGTGAATAACCAAAACATCAGTTTGTGTTCTCATTCTAGAGAACTTATGTGCAGCAAATATGGATCAGCCTATCTTCAGCCTGTCTCTTTATGCATATAAAATGCTGCTTTTTCTTTTTAATTGAAGTGAGAAAATATTACAAATACTATGCATCTTAATCTAGATGGTAATTAGTTGTAGGATTGAAGCCTTTTATGGTAAAGGGAAGTAAATACTCTACTAGTTAATGGAGGCTACATTTAAAGATGACTGAGATTTTTGGAAGTGTTTTGAATGGGAATTAAAAATTGAACAAGTACAGGTTGTGATTTCTGTTTCTGTTACCCTGTCTCCTCTTTACTCAGAAACAGTGGAAGCAACATTAACTGCTTCATAATGTTTTGAGTCTGCTTCAGTTTGTTGAAAATTAGTGAAAGATATGATTCAAATAGATTCATTCCATGGCATTGATGCTGAAGAAAGTTCTATACTTGAGCCAGGAGTGGTGAAGCAAGTACACCACCACCTGAGTCATGTATATGTCTGCTAAATTTAGACTGTGCAGTTATATTTTTATAGAGACTTGAACATAGTGCCAACAGAAATGTGAAGATTGAAAAAGAATGATTCAGTTTCATTTTGGTCACACACTTGAAGTGCAAACAAAAGTAACTAGTACAGATCATAGTGAAATTTAAATGCATTCCATGTGGAACAGTCACTGCATTAGCTTCTGTTTACCATCTCTTATTAGCAGAAGGAGAGAGGTCTTGAGGAGTTTTGAAATGCCACAGCCAGCTGGCCTAATGGCAAAATCATCAGGGTCTATCTAGGTGTTAAGTAAAATGGACATGTACTGATGGAAAGCCTGGCACTCAAGAACTCTGCCTTCTGTTCCATTGGAACTGAGCTTAAGTTATGCATTAGTGTTTCCTTATTAAAACCCCTAAACTACTTCTCCTTTTGATTTCTAAATAGCTAAAATATGTGTTTATGTATTTTGTATAAAATTGTCTTTTTTGTGCAATAAGTTGTTTTTGGAAGTCTGCATTTGTATTTCTCTCTTTGTATCACGAAGAAAAATGTTTTTATCTTGCATAACTCAGATCTCTCAAACTAAGGCTTAAGCTACTGCTCAATTAAATGTGTCTGAAGTTTGCATGTAACTGTTCAATCTGACCTCTTTCTTTTTCTTTCTTCCTTTTAGATTAAAACAACTTCAGTATTGAAGAGGTAGCTTGCTTCCTTCAGTACTGTGTGACTTTATCTCTAATTTTTGATCTCCTCCATGATGGTAGATCAATGATGTATACCTTGAAGCACTGTAGATACTGTATTCATATTGAATTTGTTTGAAAGTATATGTGCATATGTTTATTTTGTGTTGTTTCATATGTTCAAAATGTATGGATTATGGAATGTTGAAAAGATGTCTGTGGGCAGCAAGATAATTGGAAATACTGCAGGCTCTCTTTTGTTTAACATGAAACAAGGTATTTTAATAAATCTAAGTATTAAAAAAATTTGTATGGGAAGTCGTTGCCTAGGACCTGAAATGATGGGAGTAATATTCAGGCTGAATTAAGTTAGGAAGTTAAAAACTAAAGCAGTGTAAAATTTGTGTTTGGGTGCAATATTTTTAGTGAGTATAACACAGAATTGCACGTTGCAGTTTTGCAGTACCTGGCTGAACTTGAAATTATTTTTACACCTCCAAACTGTACATAGCATTTACCATGGCAGATCAAGAACAACGTCATTTTGAGACTAATTGTTAAGACTCATGTACTGTAAGATTAGTACTATAATCTGCCTTATGTAGTTTCAATGAAAACTTAATACTTCCTTTTTGTCACGACGTAGATTTTAAAAGTAGTTGTAATTTTGTAGATTTATTTTAATATAAAACATGGAATAATACTGTTTTTTGAATGATCAGGCTTAGACCCTCAGCACTTCCTTTTCCAGGTGCACAGGGAAGCCAAAAGAATATTCCTGCTATGAACACAAGCCTTAAACTGAAACTCACTGCTGTAGATGGCAGTCCTTTGAGGCCTGGTTAAATGTATTTTTTAGTACCCACAGCTTTATGAGAGTCAAGTGTTGGAACCCTCCTGAGCAGACGCGCAGATCGCGCGGTTTTTAAATATTAAGTCAACAAGAAAACGCGAGTGATGGCAGGAGGAACGAGAAATCGGGCCTTGAGGTCTCTCCCTCGCGGGCAAAAAATTCAACCCGACAGCGGCGACTCCCGGGAATCGCTCGGCGTTTGTCCCGGCACAGCCCGAGATGTTGGGCGGGAGCGGTAACGTAGCCGCTCCAGGGAGGAACCGGCGGGGCCCGGGCCTCGGGGCCGCGCCCGCTGCGGGGCCGCCGCCGCCTGAGGTGGGGAGCGGAGCCCTAATGGCAGCGGGATCCCGAGGGGCCCATCTGGGGCCAGAGCCGGAGCCTTCCCCGGCAGAGAGCTGCTGGGAGGGCCCTGAGGGGGCAGCGCAGGTAGTCTGGGGGGGGAGGGCCTGGGGCAGGCCTGGAGGCCGCGCACCTGCCTGGGGTCGGGGCTTGGCGGGGAGGGGGGGGGTTGGAAAGCTCTGCATCTCTTTTCATGAGGTTAAAACTCGTGGAAGCAAGTTTTTCATTCGCTCTGTTCACACAAATGTGCTGGACAGAAACGGGCAATCTCCCCAAAACCTTCTTCAAATAATCTTTGACAAGATTTGTAATATAGTCTTGACTGAGGGCCCCACTTTGATGGGCCAGAATCATGGAAACAAGTGTTGAAAAGACTTGAGAGAGACTTCATGGAATTTAAAGGTAAATACTGCTTTTCATGAGAAGAAGAATTGGGAAACCAAATCTCCTTCCCCTCCAGAAAAATAAAACCCACATCCATCAACCTTTCTTTCTCAGCCAGATTGGTAAATCTGCTCCAAGCTGGTACCAAGGAAAGAATGTAAACACTTCTCAGACAAATGCAAAGTTATTCTCCTCTGGTTCTCACTTTCATACTCCCCCTCGTGGACCAAGCTGTAAAAAATATTTTCAAGGAAAAACATTCCTAATCTTTGCTCTCTCCCTTTACAGATCAAATTTAAAATTCTGAGAGGACACAGTGATACTGTGAGTTCCTGCCATTTTTGCTTTGAAGACACAAAAATACTTTCATGCTCTTATGATAAAACAGTGAAGCTCTGGGTATGTTGTGAATTCAACAGCAACAAATTATTAAAAAAACCTTAAAGCTGAAATCAAGGAAGGAGTATTATACAGGCATGTAGATTGACTGAATCATCAAAGAGCCTTGAAGATACTTTACCGAAGTTTAAAAATAGCAACTGTAAAATTAGCTACCTTGAGTAACAGCAAGATCTGATCTGGGGAAGTGCACGGGTTCTGGGTGATGTAATTTTAGTCTAAAAGATAGCTTGGGGACATATAGTTATGCGAGTCCTAGAATTTTATGCAAGCAAATTATAATGTAGCTATGCTAAATAAATTGTGGGCATGAGATCTGGCATATATTTAACAGTCACAACTTGATACAAGAATTGGTAATGAATTATAGGAATGCCTTAATGTATGATATGAATGGAGGTGAAATTACTTTAGAAAGTATCTAAAGTTTTGACTTCTTACCCAAATCTTACTAGGTTTCTACCATAATCTAGGCCTTTTTTAAAATATACTGAAAAAGCCCAGGAACACCAAAAATGTAAAGATACTGAGGAGTTTTCAGCTAACCAGCCTTAGCAGATCAAAGAGTTGGCCAGATTCAAGAAATTGGGAAGTCTAGAATGAAAAAAGTTCAGTCTTGAATTGTCAGTTCCAGAGTAAATAAATGTGGAGTTCTTAAGCAAATATTGTAGATAGGAGTAGTAAAAGTGTTTCAGGTTGTTCTTCGTGACATCTACAGTTTAATAACTGTCAGATTGACAGTTCCAAGCTTACCTTCTTCATCTGAAATCAGAACTGGAATTTGTGTGTTTTTTCTATCTTTAGTGATTATGCCTTACAAGTAGGCAAACTGAAAGACCCCAAAATCCGAAGATAATAAGTTATTTTTTTAAGCACAGTAGGTCCATGAACAGTCCTGTTGTTTTGATGTTTACAGGCAGGCCCCGTCATCCATTTGTAAAACTTGATTTTTATCACTTGAAACTTTCTATGTAACATAGTATGTAGATAGAAGATGATGAAGAAATACAATGGCCTCGAGTTGCACCAGGGGAGATTTAGATTGGATATGTTAGAAACATTTTCTTCACTGGAAGAGTTACTGAACATTGTAACAGGCTGTCCAGGCAAGTGGTTGAGTCACCATCTTTTAAAAGATTTGTAGACGTGACACACCGGGACATGGCTTAGTCATGGACTTGGCAGTGCTGGGTTAGCAGTTGGACTTGGTGAGCTTAAAGGTCTTTTCTGACCTAAATTATTGTATGATGAATGGACCAGTAATGCAGTATGGGTCATCATCACAGCACTTCAGCAGTTGATTGAAGTAATAGGAATCTCAAAACAGACATTTAAAGGCAATTTTGTATTTCCAGTTCTTCATAGATGACTCCTTCATAGCATGAAGGAGAACTCACAAATGAAGGGAAATTATGTCTGGGGATAAATCACAAAGGGCTTTGTTTTTGAAGACAAGAGGCTTGTATTTGTGACTGAGAATGAGGAATCAATGAAGGAACACAGAGGGAATAAAATAATACAGACAGTAAAGGGCAATCTGTGAAAGCATTGCACAAGCTGCTGAGACTGCATCTGTAAAGAAAATGATGTTGCATTAATTGATGCAGGAATGGCCTTGAAAGTTCTAATTATGTAAATCAAAGTGTAAAAGCATATATTAGTTTATGAAGACTTGTCAGGATTTAGGTATGGATGTGGATGTGAGAGTCTTAAGGAGAACTCTTTTCAATAATTTTTTGGTGGAAACTGTTGGGATGAGATGGAGGTAAATAGAAGTCCAGGCACTGGACTCTCTCTCAGTCTTCTTCAAAGGAAAAAAAGGAATAGAGAGTCTGAGATTGTAAAAGCAGCTAAAGTAAAACTAACTTTATTGGTTTTGCAAGTTTTACTTTCCCTTTTTTTGTCATGCTTTGTATCGCTTTATAATTTAGTAAAGCAATTCCTAATCAGTAATTTGGATTTATTCAAGGATATTGAGCAAGGTTTTCCTATTCAAGTTTTTGAAGAAGAGCACACTGCCCCAATTTCTGAGTGCAACTTGACTCCTGATGACAGAAGGTGACCATTTTTTATCTTAATTTTAAAAAGTGTTTTGATTTGGTTTTTTAATCTCGTTTCAAGGTTTAATTTCAGTGCATGTGGAAACAGTACAAAATTTAGAACAAAAAAATTACTTTTTCAGTCCTTCCTATGGTTTCCTAACTTTTGCTACATCAAATTCAAACCTCTTTTGCTTACTTTTTGCTCCGTTATCCTGTTATAATTTTGTGTTGCATCTCTCTCCCTCTGTACACTCCTCTTACTTGTCTTCCTTCTTGAACTTTCACTTATGCTGTCTGTACTCTGCTCTAGCAGGCTGTTTACTGCCAGACTCCTTCATCTACATGAACTGCCATAAACCTCACCTTGTTCTCACCAACAACTTGTTCAGGAGCTCTTAATTCTGATTTGCATATGGTATCTGCTGAATTAAACAATAATGTTTTTGTTGTCCTAAATGCATGTTGGAATAGTCTGATAGATTATGCTCTTTTAGGTCACAGGATTTGTCTAATTCTGAGAACATGGGTTGCAAGTCTGTGTTTGCCATATGTTGTGGAAGGGGGATATAAATATAAATATATATCATTTGCATAAAAGAACAGCACTGAGTTAGCCAAGGTTCAGGGTTTCGTGTGTCATTGAGATTTATACCCTCATAATAGTTCTCTTATGCCTGTATTGTTAATTACCATTCTATAGCCTTTCCATTAAGCCTGTCTTGTCAACTAAAGAAGAAATTTATCTTAATCCACTGTCAACTTGTGGACATAATGATTAAAACAACTGTAGCATATATTAACGTTTGGTTAAGTAGGTTATGCAGTGCGTCCATGGATACTATTTCTGGCATATTTTATCATCAAATTATAGTTTAAAACAGTTTTTATCAGACTGTAGAGTTGACTGATCAGTTTTTTGATCGCTGAATAGTACACATGCTATGCTGCCTATTGCAATTTTGTATGGTTTTTGTTTTTTGTTTTTTTTTTGCTAAGCAGCAAGTAAAATACCATTGTGTACAGCTCTGAAAATAACTTTCTAATAAAAAACAGTGCCAGTTCATAAACTTCACATGGTCTTCTGCATTACATGTTTCATTTAGGAGCAGAGATTGTGTTGGTTGCAGGAAGTACACACATATGAAAAAATAAGAATATGAAAATATTTGCATGTTTTTACTTGTTAGAATGTTAATGCATCAAGTTTCTTGGGCAAAATGTGTAAAATTGACAGTTTATGAACTTTACCAAAATAAAAAATTACAATGGTACTAAAACATTTGTCACATCCTGTGCCTTTCAGTATAAATATTGCTTTCTGTATTTGGGAATATTTTAATAAAACTGCAAGGGAAAAAATTTTTACTTCTCATTTAATGGAAATCTGCCAGATTTAGTAAACCTTATTGAATAGCTTTGTTGCCTAATGTGGCTTTGTGTTTGTGCAGAGCAATGTTTGTGTCAGAGGGTTACCCAGCAACACAACCACTGCAAATCAAAATACAAAACCCTGCTGACAAGAATACATCACATGCATTAAAGAAATGACATCATAATGGCTTTAAAATTATTATAATGTTAGAAAGAATTAAATATCTTTTAATGGATGAAATGAAGCTGAGTTGACTGCTTGTACTGAAAGTGACATACATGACATTTTTTTATTAGTTTCTATCTGAAAGAAATTTTTTTTTTCAACTAAGCTATGCAATATTTATTGCTGTAGCATTTAAAAATCTATTTTAAATTAGTGGGTGTGAGAATGTCAAATCATTGTCAGATTTAAGTGTAATTTATTTTTAAAAATACCTTATTTTAAGTGAAAACATTGATTGCTGTTTTCCTTAACATTATTTTTAGAGTGGTAACATCTTCATATGATAACACTGTCAAGGCTTGGGATACAGAAACAGGAAAAATACTTGTATGTATCCTTTTGAGTGCATCTTGCAGAAGATACAGCTGTGAAATTCAGGTTTATTGCTTTGTTATTGATAAATAATTATCACAATGCATTATAGCTAGGGGAGGTGGATTGATTTTTAGTCCTAATTTTGGTGCTGATAATTGCTTGATCTTGGGTAAGTCTGTTGATGAACATGTGTTTAGATACAAATAGATTATAATAACCTGTCTCAGAAGGTAGAGTTAAGATTGGTTAACATTTCAGGATTTGAAGAGGATGGCCATGTTTAAATTTAAGTTTATTGGTAAGGCAATAATATATGTCTTTATATCCATTTTTTCTATCATCTTTTACCAAAACAAAGTAATATCAAAGGCCTTCTCTCTGAATCTGCTTACAGATGATAGAAAGTTTGCTGTAAAACTCTCTCCAGCCCTTGAGGATGTTTCTAAAACCTTTTCTTTTCTCTTTAGTGGACAGTAGAACATGAAGGCATTGTAACTTCATGTGATATTTCTCGTGATGGTAGATATGTGGTATCCAGTTCAGACAGAGAAAGTACCATACACATTTTTGATGCAGTAAGTGCAACAGTAGTGGCACATGTTCGAGGTAAGACTTTGACATCTTGTTTGTGCAGCTCTTGGAATTTTTTAAAATTTCTAGCAGAAATTTGAGAAAATTAATTCAATTCAGTTCAGCTCAAGTTACTTGAGCAAGGCAAAAGAAACTTACCCATAAGACATTAATCCCAGTATTTTTCAGGATAGGCTTCTAAAAAGATGATGGGCCAAAATCAGTGATTCCTCTTTGAAGGGTAATTTCCCTGTGAAGGTAATTTCAGTAGTGAGACCTCAGCCCCATCAGGATTGTCAGTCTGATTTTGCCATTCCTGCAGAATGAGCTTCTAAAAAGATTAACTGTCTCCGTGTTCTGAGATACAGATGTAATTATTCTGAATAACCAGTAGTCTCACTTGATGTTTTTTTGTGTAGGTCATCACAAAAGTACAATCACAAGATGTTGTTTTGACCCTGGTTACCAAAGAGTGACTTCAGTATCGTATGATAAGACCATAAAGCTATGGGATATGATTACACAATCCACCTCAGTTACAATTCATGAGTAAGAAACTGTTCTAGAGTTAATTATCCACAGTTGTCTTTCACAATTATCAGTGAGACTTATGCTAAGATTTGTACTAGAGAAACTGAATAATAATTGTTGAACTAAATAGAGTAATACACAAGCAAATGACACATCTAGAAAGCATGAATAACACAGTCCACTCAAGCTTCCTGCTGTAATAACTGAAAAATTGTATTTTGATTACTGTAAGCATTTCCAGTACTATTTTTTAGAGCTTCTAGGTTCTTGCATATAGAGAGGCAGAAGATAGCATTTTCCATATGGTATTGCAGTGTAAACTTCTCATTCTAATTTCTACTAATTAGGAAAAATGTATAATAATTGATAAATTAGTAGATAAAATATTACTTTGAATGGAGAAGTCTTTAAAAACATTACGGAGCGCAGCAAAAATAATACAGAGGAAAAGGAGATGATGCTAATCAATCATGAGTTCTTAAAAAATATTTTGTGATAATTAAGTATTGCACTGCAACCAGATCCCCTTAACTCATCATAAAATTCATGGTCCTCAAAGCAACCACAGGATGATTTACTCTGCTCCTAAGGCACTCCTGTGAAGACAATTTGTTCTGTTGTCTTGCTGTGTTCATCTTTAGAAAGATTTTCCTGATATGTACAATATTGGCTGCAAATTAAGCTTACGTTTCCATTTAGGTCCACTTGAGTCATGGATATCAGATTGTTCCCTTGTTTACTTTTACATTTATATATATATCAAAAAACTTTCATTATATATGCCAAATAATCTTTTCAATAGAGTAAACCATCCTTATTAATTGATATTTTATTATTATTTCCTATTTTATTGACCATTCTTGTTGATTTCTGAGATCTTTCCAACTGGCCCACATTTTTCTTGAGCTATATGTTTCCATAATGTAAAGAGGATTCCCTCTAAATGGAAAAGAATATAAATTAATTATTGCGTGCTTCTCTGTGAATATGCCTCTGTTCATACATCCTGGGATGAGATTCACTCTTTTTTGACAGCATGATGGGCAAGACTTGGTATTTTTTGCTTCCTTTTTTTTGCAGAACTGTGATATTGTTCCCACCCCTTTTCTGTGCAGTTGATTAATCATGTTGCTACAGAATGTCAGACTCAACAAAATTGACCTGATCAGGCAATGTGCATGTTAGATAATTAACTAAACACTGGAAGAATCCTACAAACTGCAGTGATGACAGCATTGGTTCCTGTAGAGACTGTTACAAACATTTTGTTGAATTTCTTCAATTTGTGAAGATAATTTTGAATTTGAATCTTCTCCCTTGTATAACTGCAGACTCTCTTTGGCTTAATTTCATATCTGCACTCTATCTCATAATCCACATTGTTAATGGAAGTATGAAATGGGACTGGATAAAAAACAGATGCTGTGGATCACAGTTCAGTATTTACTTTGGCTTTCACAGTGAACAAGTTATGGCTACTTTCTGGTACAGAGATAATTTTTCCAGGTCATTTTTCCTTATATGCTTTTGGAAAAGGCCATGCCCAGTGCCAGAAGCCTTGCTCAGTATGATCTCCTGAGCCTTCACATGCTAAATTCTTGTATCTCTCTCTGAAGTCAGTAATGCAGTGAAGATGTGTCAATTTAGGATATTGGTATCATTTTAAAAAGGAAGTAGGCAACAACAGAGCATTTCAAATCAGCCATCAAAAATACCAATGACTTTAATTAAACACAATCAATTTAGCTTAGAATTCTTAAAAAAATAATCAGAGAGAGAGAGACTGCCTTTAAACACTGTAATAAAATTGTCTTTGAAAAAATAGGGATTACTTTGGATGGGAAATTCAGTTTGGAACATTGTAATGTTTCTTTTAAATTGCACTGACTACAGCATTGTTTCCTGTAAGGAATGCTCATAATCCTTTCACTACTGTAGATTTCAGGAAGCACTAGAGTCCTCATTCAGTTCTGGAACATCCAGATTTTTTTTTCTGATGGATATCACTGCTTCCAAAATTAGCCTTTAGTCTGGAATTGTTTAAACTTCTTCTCTTAATATTTGAATTGAAATTTAGATATAGACATAGATGCATGCTATTTGTTTTACGAATATTGGGCGGGCTTTTTTTTTGTAATTTACTTCTAGTAAAATGTGGTTGTGTTGTAGCTGCTGAACAATTTCTTCTTAAGTTATGTTCAACAACAACAACAAAAAAAAAGCTGGCCACTTCTCACTTAACAGCAAGGTTTCAATCAGTTCAGTCCTGCAACATGACCTAAACCAATCAGGGATTTAAGCTTGTGCTGGCTCTGAGGTTCTAAGCAGATCCAGAGACTTTACAAAACTATTCATATGGTTAAAATTGAGAATATGCTTAAGATGCTTTACTGGATGGAGTCAGGGTGTTTAGTGTTGCAGAAGGCTCTTTGAGAGAGATGTAGTGGTAAAAAAAAAGCTCACTCTTTCTCTATTTTTTGTCTGATCTCCAGGGGACACAGCAATGCTATCTCAGATTGCTGTTTTACCTCTGATGGTCATTATTTGTGCACAGCATCCTGGGACAAAACCTTAAAAATATGGGATATAAAGACAGGAAAATTTGGGTGTCATGAACCCATTTCCTTGAATCAAGGACACGAAGGTTCTGTTAGTTCCTGCCTTTTTAGCCAAGATGGTAAGTTATCTTAATACTAGTGCATGATATATCTCAATGCTTATGTAAAGGACATCTCACCTCAACCACAAATGCCCCCTCTAATCATGTAGATAATGAATTCATAATTTCCAAGATAACATGTTTAATTACAAGAAAATTATGGCTATGTTAACTGAAATTGATCATCTGTGTTCTGTCTTAATAAGGCAACTGGAACATTGCTTAATTGATACACCCATCAGGAGGTATAATTGAAAGATCATAATGGATTAAAAGTAAAGTAAAATGTTATGTTATTAACTTAGCACTTGCAGATAATCTCTTAACATTGGTTTGCTGAAAAAAACCCAACATGTTCAGTAAGTACTGTATTGATCTGTAATAATTATGAAAATGGGTATGTCTTTGTTAGTACCCCCAGAAGAAATGTTACAGCCCAAACAGTATATGCTGGTCATGTACTTCTGAAAAACTTTGTTCTTAGCTTGTCCTTAGCTACACTGGTGGAGCTCATAAACTAACATGTTCAAAGTATATTTACGATTTATAGCCAGAAAATTTGGCACCTGGAACTTGATGTCTCCTTGATGCTCCCATTAATACACTCCCTAATTTACTTCTATCTCAGTGGAGGTAGTGGAGAGCTTATTGCCTCAGTTCCATTACTTTCACTGGGTCACAGACAGCTCCTAGTCCCTCCACAACATGAAATTAATGTTAATGCAAATTGCTACTGTGCTGAAATAGCTTCTCTTCACCTCACTGAGATGGAGTAAGATGAATTTCTCTACATAGTGATCTTACTGGCTTTTTTCTTTTTGCAACTCCACATCTGAATACTCCAGTAAAGATGAATCCTAAACTTCTGACAGCAGGTTAATCTGCAGTCACACCCAGACAGTGGAGTTAGGCAACACAAATAAATAAATAGCAACTCTGAGGGGGAAAATGTACCTGTGGCTTGAAGGCATGCAAATAGGCCTGTGAATACTGGAATCTGAAATCATGCTCTCCACTCTAAACTCTTTCCCCCCCCCGCCTCCCCCCAGTTGACCAAGCAATTTTGGAAGTATTCTCTATATTTTAATTTTTAAAAAAGATATCTCCTCAATTTTTTAAGTCAACAAAATTTTTATGTATGTTTTTTTCCACTCAGTAGTAAGAACATTAACAACAAGTAGCAAAAAGGAACTTCTGCTATCTTTTAAAGGCATGACTAGTTCTTTTTTTGAAGTCTGACTCAACTGTTAGAAGGAGCCTCTTTTATTGCTTTGACAAAGCAAAGCTAAAATACAGTATTCTGATTTTGCATTTCAGCATCACTTGTTGTGTCTGGTGGATATGACAAAACTGTAGCTGTATGGGATACAGATGGAGGCTGTAAAAAGCTAAGCTTAAAGGTACTGAGCTCTTATTTGGTTACTAGTTTGATCAGAAGATCTAAAATGTATGGCTGGTTTAAAAACATTGCATATTTCATTATCTGACAAATATCCTTGCCCATCCTTTTTAAAAGATACAGGCAGGAATATCATAGAATGATAGGGAAAAATATCCTGGATGTGGGTGATTTAACTGCCTAGAGCAGTATATTCTTATACAGTTAGCTACAAGTGTATTACTTTCATCAGGTCAGTTGTTAATAAGCTATTACATTTCTCTTTTTATGTACAAGCTCATCTAAGGATTATGCTGAATTGAGTTGTACCTGTTTTAGAAGAGTTTCTTCCAGCAAGTAACAACAGCCTGGAGAGTGCATATGTTAATTTTGAAATGCCACCCCTTGTATATCTGTATGCTTACATACAGATATGCTTATGTCCACAGAAAACAGTATGCTAAAAGGGTAGCATTAAAAAATTCAGTAAATACTGGTGTTGAAGTTGTCAAGCTTAGCTCAGTCCTTAGGTTACACAGTTTACATTACTGCTTATAGTCACAGGGATGTGGTCCAACATGTTACATACAGTACTTGTTGGGATGGACAATTCTGTAAATGAGGTTGCAATGCCTGCTTAGAGCTAGGATTCATCTTTTCTTCCACATCCATGGAAATAATACCCAAAATTTGAGGTGGTAAGTAATACCATCACAAACTTTTTAAAAGTCCAATTTTTGTTAGTTTTTTTTTGTGCCATCATGACTTTATTTTTTACATATTTTATTACGATACCTTTCATTAATTTCTTATTTCAGTGGAAACAATATAGAAGACTTGAACTAATGATCAGACATAGGGGTTAAAGGATTGACAGTATTCATAAAGTTATGTGCATGCATTTTGCAAATACTGATTTCACAGAAACCAATGCAATGTCAGAGTTCAGATTTGCAGCCTTGGTTCTTTCCTGTCTATTGAAAATAGGATTTTAATGGACTTCTTTAATTTCATACTGTGTATGTTATTCAAGGCTCATGATCAAACTCTGCTGGAAGATCTCAGGGAAGACCACTTGCCTTCAAAAACTTGGGCTTAAAAGTAGCTTCTAACTGCTACTTATCCAAGATAGTATTTTCGTATAGGAGAGCTTGTAAGCCTGGGTGCCTCACACCCACTACCTTAAATGTAAGCTTGCCTACCCTCTGGAACTGAAACTGCACTGAGTACACATTTTGAGCAGTGATGGTACACGTGCTCCACCAGCATCCATGCTTTACATAATATAGCTACTGCAGACTTCCCAGTTCCAAGTCACCCAATTTCCCATTAAAAATGAAGAAGGCATCTGTTTAAATGCTAATGTCTTTGTCACTATGGAGAATTCCAGTTTAGTATCCGTGCCTTGATATAATTATATTCTGGGCTCATAATTAAATTTTAAAACATTTTTTTAAGATTCTTCTATTAAACCCTTGTTTTATGTATGCGTGTGTGACTAATTCTCTGTGCTGGAAAAATGCATGTTCATTTTTTGATTGTATTTTTTAGGTGTGGCATTTGACTATCAAAATTACACCATGCCTTCCTAAACTCTAAGAATTTTCTCTTTTAATACCTTTTGTGTTTTAATAACCTCCCTAGCTAGAATAAATAATTCACTTTAGATTCTGCCCTGCTCCTATTCTTATGCCAACTCAATGCTGTTAACCTCAGATGGGCTGTGCTGCTCTTGTTGGAACTAGGGTATCCCATTCAGCTGCTTCACGTGGCCTGCTCAAGAACTGGTTTCATTCTCTCAACACTGAGGAGAAGCTGCTGTTTGTTTCCACAGCTTTTCCTTCCACTAGCACATGATAAACAGCCTCAAGATTTTTTAGGTAATAAGTAAATAGAAGTAAACTCTATCTTTACAATCTTTTATCAAACTGCTTGAAAAATAGTAAAGACCTATATATTACCCATGGTAACTGTAGCTGACATTCTTCTGAGCATCACTACTGGGCTCTGCTTACCAGAGACAGTAATCACTGCTGTTTTCAGGTATATGGAGGGAGGTACAAACTTTTTAGGAATGTTTTTTTCTTGCACATGAAGCAGTCAAGTAAGATTTATCTCACTGCATTTCAAAAGGGATTTATGGTACAAATAGTGGGCTTTGTTATAATAATAAAAGCTTTTTCCTTGTGTTACAATTAAATTTTACTTTGTAGGGTCATTGGGACTGGGTGACAGATGTTGCCATTACCAAAAACAAGAAATGGGTTCTTTCAGCCTCAAAGGTAATAAATAATTATTGATGTGGTTTCAGGAGCTAACTTTTCAGTGAATGGGAAGATTTCATCCTTTGTTTTCAGCTTTTTTTAATTTTATTAAATTTAACAGTGGTTGAGTTGCTCATAAAAGTGCTAAGTTGTAATCAGTAATGTAATTACAGGAAATCTTTAAAACTATTTGATAATTATGTTTATTCTTAGTTATTTTAAAGTATGTGGGCAATCTAAGATTGCTAAAGATTGTTTCTATATACATGATCTTTAAATGTGGGAGTGTTTAGCTCTCATATTGAGAAGGCTCATCTGCTGAGGTAAGATTTCATCCTTATAGCAATGATGTAAATCACTCTTTTGATAGTATGCAAATATGTCAAAATATTTGTATCTTTTTCTCAGGATTCTTCTTTGATACTGTGGAATATTGAAAAGATAGATAATTTTCCTTCAGTGATAGAAATCAGAAAAGCAAGAAGCTCTAAAATTACTCAGGTACACTTCTTTTTCCACACCTCATGCTTTATTCAGAAAAAAAAATTTGAATGTTAAATGAAAGCTGTCAAGTTTCTAGGCTTAAAACAAATTGTGTTTATTCTCTCTTTGAAAAAATTATCAAATCCTTTTTTGAGACTGGGATGTAATAATAATGGATATATTTTTTAATTGATTTTGGTAAAAACACTATATGCAGTCATATATTTGTACTTTTAAAAATAAACTTATTTTGGTTTTCTGCACCTGATGGTTCTGCAGAGTAATTTGCCACTTACACAGGAGTGTTACTGAACCAAGGCAATTAATATTCATGTGCCCCTGGACATAAATCAGCTTATATGAATTCTGAACCATGTCTTTTTAAAGCTGAGACTGTATGTATTCTGACTTCTAAAACATGAATTATAAATAGGTGTTAGGAAAGAAGAACATTAACAAGCTTAATGCTATTGAAATGTGCTTTTCATTACAGTCTCTCAATTGGTTTTTGTAGTGGATTTGCAAGACTTTGTGTATATTTTCCTTCTTGTCAATAACCATTTAGTCAAACTGCATGAAAAAGAACTAACTTTTACATTTCTCTAATGTTATTATCAGACTTCCTTGTTGAATAGCAGGTACTCAAAAGCAGTGAGCAGCTTTTTAAGCTTTTAAATAAGTTTAAGTGTGCCATCAGTGAAAATGTTTACATTCCTAAAAGTATCAACAAAAATTTGAGAATATAGTTAAAATTGGTACAATCAAGGGGGTTTTTGGGTGTATTTTAGCAATGCTTAAAGCATACCAAACAATAAAAAAAGTCTCTTTTTTTTAAAAATAGTTTCATGAGTAGTGAATTGAGCTCTGAAAGAAGTGGAATAAAGTTGATTTGCATGCTTGTAGTCAACAGGAAAACTTCTTTGTGTTGACTGCAGTGGGTTAATATTAAATCTAAAATTATTGATATCTATCAATTTTCCATCTTTTATTTTTTCTTTAGCCAGACAATGATAAGATTTAAAAACAGTAAATAAAAAGGCCCCAAATCTCACCTAGTGATAAACACCAAGACATAACAGTTGAAAACAGGATACCCATCAAGCCACCCAAAAAGTAAAATGTGAGGCTGTATTGAAAGAAACAAAGTCAGAGTTCACAAAAAAATATAGTTTTATTCAAGAAAAAATCTCTAAAGCATTCATTACAGGAATGGATTTTGAGCACCACTTCTGTGTGAAGTTTACAACAGCTGTACACACTCAGTACATCTCAAAAATTTGGCCTAGATAGATGTGTGCATCTCTAGACTCTACCTTGATGAGTGAAATAATGCACATTTGTCACAGATGATTAACTGAAATGCTATTTTTGTTATATTTACACCAGTGTGAAGAATGTGAGAAACATTTCTTATGCCTGCAACCTGGTGACTCTGAAACAACATCCAAGTGTGTATTCTGTCGTCTGTCTTCTCCAGTGAGAAAAAATGTGCCATTGCCATCTTCTGTTTCTCCTGATCTTTAAATTACTCTAGCAGACTTGAGATGTTAACATATTTAAGTATAAATGGAGTGTCTATATATCTGTATGTAATACACAGATAAAGCAAGACTTTTCCCTAGCATTGCTCAACCATAGGATTCTGTGTGAAGAATAATAAAATACTTTGTATTAAGCCATTAAATAGCTATAATGTATCAGGTAAAGAATAAAATCTCCAAGAGTAGAAATCTTATTTATGCTGCATGCTGCTAGAGACTAAAATTACTTGCTTGTCCTTTGGGAAATTCTAAACAGTATTAAAGGAATACACTAGATCCAAGTTCAATTAACTAAAGAAAATATGTAGATATGTACATGATTGGCAGGTTTCCTTCTGTTCTTTAGATAAACTATTCTTTCTTACTATGGCAAAAAAAAAAAAAAAAAAAAAATCTTTGCTGTCAGTGGACATCAGAAAGTTTTATGAGTAATACCATGAATAAGACTATGCTTTTTTTTTTAGCTTGTCATTACTGCTGAAAAAATTTTATAAAGGAACCTTCAGGCACTGGGCCTAAGTTGTGGTTCATGAGTGGCATGATGCAGCACAAGTAGTTCTGTGTAGTAAGGGCTCCCTCCAACAAGGAGCATGGCATTTCTTGGTATCTTCAGTTGTGAGCCTTGCACCACCGAGACACTGCGGGATACAGCAGGACTGGAACGTAGCCGTGAGCAATCTAAACTCAGTATTTCTTTGAAATGCAGACATTTAGGTATTTCCCTTTAGCATTGGTACGTGTGGTGCCCAAACAAACGCTTAACGCGTGTGCGCAATGCCGAGTCACGCACAGAGAAGTTCCTCTGGCAGAGCCGCAGCTGCGCCTTTGAACGCTGCCGGGCGCTGAGCTGGGTCTCGAGTCCTGCCGGCTCGGGAGGGCCGGTCCGCTGCTGGCGGTGCCGCGTTGCGGTGCCGGGACACCGAGGCAGAGGGCTGGGAAGCGGCTGGGAACCGGACGGGCGTGGGAGGGTGGATTGAGGCCGCTGGAAAGGGAGCCTATCGGCTGGCGCCGTGGCTTAGTTGGTTAAAGCGCCTGTCTAGTAAACAGGAGATCCTGGGTTCGAATCCCAGCGGTGCCTGCGCGGTGCGGTGTCCTGCGCTTTTTTTTGTCCGGGGGCTGCTGGGACTGAACCGGGTCGGGGCCTTGGATCGGCGGCCGTGAGGAGCAGCCCAAGAGCTGTACCCACACCGAAGCGCCCTAAAGCAGTGGTTCGCTCCTGCAGCGCAGGAGGGATCCGCGCCGCCGCCTCCCCTCGAAAACGGCTTTCAAATTCCGTTTTTTCTTATCTCCAAATCTTCAGTAGCGTTTCAGTTAGGCAAACGAAGCCATTCTTTCCTCCCATCTGCCACCTTGTAGTTGTAGTGTGTGTGAAAGGTTTTTAAGGTAGTATAAAACTACTGAACAAATCCCTAACACTTGAGCTAGCTGTGCATATTGAGTGTGTATGGGTTTCTTGTTGGTTTTGTATTTTTTTCCTTTCATTTCCTTGTTGGAATAGGACAGACAAAGACCACTAACAGTAATATTTGAGTTACAGAATTGTCAATTACGTTAAAACTGCATAAAAACGTACATGTGGTTTGCCAGGTAGCAGGTGGTAACAGCTGTCTTTGCATAAATATTTGCATTTTTATTTTTAATGTGAGCCGCATCAGTTTCCTTTTCCCACTTCTCCCCAAATGTTACACCCAGGGAAGTAAAGCAGTTGCACACTGTGTATAATCATGCCATCATCTGCTCTAAAACACAGTAAGTAGTGCTTATAGACCCCCTGGCCCTTATGCTGCTGGTACTTTCAATTTTGTACTTGAAAATACACACATAAGCAATTGTGATCTGTTGAATTCTTGCCCAAATTCTGTTCTCTGCTCCTCAGCTGCTGTTCAGCTCTGGCCATGCTGCTCTAAACTTTGATCTCTTTTGCCATCTGCAAAGTTAGAATAATACAGATCTCAAAGACTTGCTGGGAGAGTTAATTAATGTTGTATGAGGCTCTTTGAGCTTTTGGATAAAATCAGTGTTATTAAAATAATGCTTTTTATTTTTTTTCTCAGTAAGCTCAGTCTTTCTGAAGTTAGGTCATGCTGGTATTCAGCCTCTTCGGTAGTGCTGGTGCCAGGTTCACAGGTGCACTTGGACTCTTTCTGGGGAAAAAGGCCTGGAATGACTTAATCTCATTGATGGAATGCAAAATCAGCTTTCAAACAAAACTTTTGAAGGGTTTAAATAAAGGTATTCCTTGAAAATTTAGTTTGTAGGACTATTTCAGTCTTCTTGTTGAAAGCGCTTACTAGCTATTTAGATTATTTTATGCTTACTTTAAAAAATATATGGAATACGTATTATTACAAGCTGGTGTTTTTCTGTCAAGATACTTTCCTTTTTTAACCTTTCAAAATATTTCTACTTTTTGCATGAAGCTATGTCATTATTGTATCTCTATAGGATTGCTACTGCCTGAGAAGAGGTAAGTGTAGTAGGTAGCTTATGATGAGTATTTAGAAAATACTTTAAAAGTCTTTCTCATTGTAAAAAATGCTGGTTTTTTATGTCAAACTGAAGCCAAAAGGCCACAATATGTAAGAAACAAGAATGCATACCATAGTTCTTATGATGTGTTCCTGTAATGACAGCCTCCTTCAAATGGAAAAAAAAAACATCTGGTAAAGACAGGGAATTCTTGTAAGTTAAGTATGATAAACTATAACTAAACTTTTCTAAAAGAGTATTACAGGCACTTACTTACAACCCTGACAAATTCATGTGAGACCCAGTTCCCTAGAACTGTTGATTATTGCTCTTGTCCTTTTATCCTCAGAGCATACCATGTTCAGCATTTTTATAGCTGTAATGAATCTCTGAAATCTTATTAAGGTTTAATGGACCCAAAGATTAATTTAATTGCCAATAGCAAGTATGTTGTTTCATTATTTAAGCAGGGAGAGCAAATCCCCTTGCCTTTGAAAATTTGGGATGAAGTAAATGGCGTGAGCTCTGGCACAGGAACTGTTTGGTTCCTCTCTGTGGCCATTACATGGAGCTAATTTAACTATGAGTCTCTCTAATGGTTCCCAGAATGCACTATTTTTCCTGAATCATTATTAATGTTTACCTTAATTCTCTAGCTTGTGTGGACAAGGACAAAGTACCTGAGACACGAATTAATGAACAGGTCAGGGAGCTCTGGACTGTTAGCCCCATGTCAGTAGCACAGTGCAGTCTCAATCTTGGCAAAAAGATTTTCAGTTTAGAAAGGCAGAGTTTTTATATAATTAACTCTACTGCCTTTGTATGTCCATTGGCTGTTTATATGACACTTGCCTTTGACTTGTCCTTGTGTGATTTAAATGCAAACCATGCAAAATATGTGCCAAAAGAACTTGGTCAGGTGACTGGGGCATGAATCCAGGTATACCAGTGCTCTGGCCTGAACCTGCTTAATGGTTTTCATGTGACATTCTCAGGTGTTGTGAGTTGAAAGTAAAGCCTCATCTTGAATTAGTCTAATAAAATACTTTCTATCTGGAATAGAAAAAAGACCATACTTCTGGGCTTTTATGAAAGCCTCAAAAATTAACTTTGTATAAATAAATAAAATATGTTTTTATGTATGTAATTGGAAGATATTTTTGTGTTCTAGCAGCTTTTCATACTTTATCTGAGTACTGGCAAATTTACTGAGGTGAGAAAGAGAATCTGACTGCCTGTATGTTCACAAATAAAGTATATTTCCTGTTGTTTTAGAACAGCCTGCTACAGGAAAATGTATGCTAATTAGTATATTTTTTAAATAGCCATCTAAACTGATGAAATAACACTGTTTTATACAGGTCTGGATTGGGCCAAGTGACTTTTAAAGCCCAGGAACTGCATTTTGAAAGGTGTCAGCTTAGGTTCTAGCTTTGTTCTCCGCTGCTGTAGGTTTTCTCTTTTGGTGTCTAACTGACATAATTCAAGCACACAATATTTGACTTGCATGTGTATGGTGTACACCAGTCGTGGAAAAAGGTGATATATTGGCATACTTGATTTGACTTAACCACAGCACATACAGTACCTCTGAGGAGCTGTAGGGTGATAAATCTAAGTTATCCTGGTAAGTATATTTTTAATAAGCTTTTACCTTATACATTTGTCAAAAATTCTGTAACTTATACTCATTATTTATTTATAGATGAATTAGGAGAGCAAAACTAACCTGTTCTTGTGAAGCAGCTGCTGAGATTCTGTCAAGGTGCTACAGAAGAGTAATGTGAGGTAATATCAGAACAACTTAGCATTCATATAAAAATAATGTGGAATGGTTGAATAAAAAAACAGCGTTTTAAAGAATTCTCAAAGTGGTAGGAGTTGCTCCAGAAGATTTTTGACTCCTGTGCTGTTCTGACCAATAATTTTCTACAGAGTTTCATCTGTGAAATTGTATCCAGAACTTATGGCAGTCACGATGACTTCCGTATGTTCTGTATGTTAAGTATCACTTAATGTAAGAAAATATCTATACTAAAATTGAATCAGACCAAAGGTACATCTAGCCCAGTGACATCTCTAGAACCGAGGACAATAGCACATGTCTATGGCAGAATATAAGCATGGGACAGACATGGAGTGATATTTTGCCAGAATACTCTAACAGCCTCTGGTGATTTCCAGCTCAAGGTCTTGAACTCTCACAGACAGACCTGATCAAATTTAATCTTTCATTTCTCCTTGTCTGTGAATAGGAAGAAGAAAAGTGATTCCTACAGGCAGATGTGCATATTGAAGACATCCTTATCACAGGGACAGTTGCCTAAAGAAGGAAAACATTAGAGGCAGACAAATGTTTATTGGCTGCTTATTACAGCGGTGACTGTAGGCTTAAGGGAAGATATTTTCCAGTTTGCCTGTGAGCTGGCATTGCTGCCTGCGAGTTACTCACAAAGATTTGAGTGAAAACATTGTATGAAAATGTTGAGTGAAGCCACATTGCCTCTTAACCCCAGTTTGTAACACTGCCCTTTCCTATTTCCTGACACACTGTTCTCTGACATGTCATGCTTCGACAGGCATGTCCAGTTACATGGTGTCATGCCTGTGTAACATGATGTGATGTGTGTGTCATGAAAGGGTTTGCCAGTGTAATAAATTAGCTCTGAACTTTAGGGAGAAGCATGGGGAAGGGAACTATTTGGGATACTGTAGACTGTATATTAGACAACAAAGACATTTTCCAGTTACTACTTTGTTGATTGTAGAAAATATTGGGATGGATGGTTTATTTGCAATTAATTTGCAGAAATGGTGCCTGTTATTTGTAGGCTTATTGAAAGATTTTCATAGTCTGTTCTTACAAAATAAGCAATGACATTAAAGTATCTTATTGAGAAGGAAGTGATTTTCCCCCATCGTCCAGCAGACCAGTCCCTCATGTTTATCCTGCTATTGATGTTTACAGTCCAGACTTTTATGGAGGTAAAATTGGCATGTGAACTTAGAGATAAGTATCCTACAGTGTCACTTAAAAGAGAAAACACAACAGGAGCAGCAGCAGAGAGAGTAAGAGTTGGGCACTGAGCATTAAGATTGTTCCCATTTTGGACTGTGATGCTCTGTTCTCCAATCAATCCAGCTCATGACTAAACCTGAACTGGGGGGCAAGGAGGGAGAAGGTTTTGAAAGTTTGGCTTTATTCCAGCTCAGAATGGAAGGGAGATTCTTCAAGCAGGGAGACAGGCTAGCTGGAAAAATGCAAGCTGTGTACCTTCCTGCAGCAAAACAGAGGTTTTTTCATCCAAAAGTCTGAAATTAACAGCCACAAAATGTGGGGTTCTTTGGGACCAGCAGGAGAAGTGAGGCAATTTTGAAGATGTTCTTTGACTACTCTGAAAAATTTTTCTTCATTAGATACCCTTGACTCATGTTCAGAAGTTTACTTACTTGAAGGTGCTTTCACTTCTCGTATTTTAAATGTACATTGCCTATCTTGGCAATTTGGATTTATTTTATTTGATGGCAAAGTCATTACAATCCAGTTTCTTTTCAGTTTAACCTTCTATTTCTGTTCCAATAGGATATAAATGGATTAGCAAGTGTGTAACAAATTAATGTTTATATCTTGTTTTTGTGTAGGAGTACTGTAGATTTGAAAGGTATGCAGCCTTGACATCACTAAATGTCACCCAAGTGGTGTGAAGATGGACTTTGCAGTAAGAAATGCAGTAAGTAATTTGAAAGATAACCCCTGAGGTTTATGAAAGAGGGAGACGTCTGTCTTTCCTTTTTGCAACAGGTCCTTTCTTTCCTTCAAAAAAATTGTGGTTAAGGTATGATTAAGATTTAAATATACCAAGATATTTTTAATATTAGTTGGTGAGTTAATCAAGCATTGACCTCACTGATGTCAATGGCAAAACTCCCACTGAATGTGCTGTAGTCAGATTTTCATCCAGTAAAAAGATAAAGAATCTGACTCGTCATAAACAGAGAAAAGATGAATCAAGCCAAGCTGTGTAGGCAGAGTTTTCCCTGTGTTATTAACTATGCAGTGCCATCAAAATAAAAAAGTCTGTCTTTATTTGCTGTAGTATTTATGATAATTCATTACTTCTTATCACTAATTTCAATTAGTTCTCACGTCATTCCTGACAAAGAGTGTGTTGAGCTCTCATTGTTGTCAATGGAAACTGCTGAGTGCTGAGTTTTTCTGAAAATCTCTTGCTAGTATTTTAACACAAAGTAATTTAAAACTACAGTCTGAATTACAGCTTTTTTCTGAAATAAGTGTTGATTAGGTATGGTTTCATACAACCATAGAATTGTTTTGGTTGGGAAAGACCTTTAATGTCAAGTCCAACCAGTAAGAGATGATTTTTTAAAACAAATGTACTTTTTAGTATGTATTTTTTTTCTTTTCCTTCCATTATAGCAAAATGTAATGGTCAAATTTATCATAAGAGCAAATAATATGACCATTTATACCTGTCATGTTGTTTGACACATCTTGCTGAATGAACATATTAGAACATCATAATCCAAAATAATGTATTAGTGTCCTTAATTATTATGAATTTTAGTTGATATTTGGAAGCATGTCTGATTAAAAACTATTCAATTAAATATGTATATTTATGTTTAATGAATTATGTTATATATAGTGCTTTTCTGTTAGAATAAATATTTACTGATAGTAACAGAAATTGTCAAATAATACGTTAAGTCAGTTCTGTTTGGCCAGCCCTCAGTGGCTATTATTTTCACTATAAGACTTCTTTTTAAATTAACATTTTAATTTGCATGTCATTTTCAGGCAAAGGACAATCACTACTTTTTTTCTGATGTGCATTAGGCTCTTTTTTTTCAGTGTTTCTCGTGGTCGTTTGAGTTATTTTTACGTCATAAATATGCATTGATGCATGGCCTCAATTGAGCAGTGTACCAATATCCTATTATTTCCCTACTTTTAAAGCAAATCAAACCCAATCCTTGTACAGTATTATCTATGTTATCTGAGTTCTGAATTTTATTATTTTGTTTTCTAGTAGAATGTCCTTTGAAGTGTAAGAGCTGTGTGTCCTTAAGCACTATAACTGCACACAGATGCATAATGAATGTTGGGACCATGCAGATTGTTCAGGTGCCATTATCACATAACATCCTTTTCTTTTGCCTGAGAAAATGTGTTCAAGATATTTCTAGCCAATTTCTTAAATGAAACTCGAGTAGGTAAGGTTTGAACATTGAATGAAAAAAATGGTCGATTTTCACTTCTCAGCTCTAACCACCTGAAAAAAAGTCTCTGGTCCTGCAGTTCTTTGACTACCCAGAAAAAGAAACCATTTTGGCTTATGCCTTGGGGGACTTGGTCAAAATGAGTATACTTCCTGGGTTGCCATGGCCAAAATTTGCCCCTGTTCTTAGACAGCAAGAACAGGGTGAACTTCATGTGCTCCTTTAATACTGTTTCCCATGAGGTCAATTGCCATTTGTTCTGGCAGCCTTTCTGGCTGTGGCTGTGGAAACACAGCCTGGAAGATTAGGGGGAAATTAATGAATTAGGAGTTGCAAACACAAATTTGGAATGATCAGAGCTAAGGCTGCTGTGAGTTCACATATCTCTTAAAAAGGTACTCGTAAGGCCCCTAACACTGTAGTTTAGATGCAGTGGTCTAAATTTGGTGTTCCATGACTAGAAATAAAAGTATTTAGTCATGTCTTTTGTTACCACCTTGTTGAATCTCTGATTTAATAATTTCCAAATGATTTCACATAAATTGATTATGCAGCTGCTGCTGGTTTCCGTATTTCAGCAACTCCAGAACATGGAGCCCTCAGGAGAGCACAAAAAATAGATTTGGGGCTCTCTCAGCACCACTGGCTTTAGGCCTGCCTGACACTGATCACAGCGAATTTGGCTGAAGAGCACTTGGTTAGTACTGTACAATCTGAAATTGATCCAGATCTTTGCTCTGTGTCTGTTCTTCTCTTTGAAGAACTTCAGGAAGAATATTCAATAATGACCACGGGGCTGAAAATTGCCTGTAAGGAAAAGACCATACTTCATTCAGTAGATACAAATATTTCTGAAACAAAGTTATATTATGGTAGTATTAAGATTGTGAAGCCTTGCATGTCAAGATTTATGTATCACTAATGTTTTTTTGCATTACCTTTTTGTCCTCTGTACTCTGGACATTAAAGGGCTTTGCAGAAATTCTAACAAGCCCTTCCGTGCTTGGATGCATCAAGTAAATTGCCTGTAAATACAGCTAGGCTTGTGCTGAGCTAAATGTGGGCACTGCACTGAGTAATTGTAATTGTTTCCAAATGGGACTCCTGTAGTTTCAGGAAATCTATAGACATGGGATGAGATATTTAAAATGGCTTGGCAGTTAAATATTTGCTAGTGTGCCTTGTTTTTGAGCAATAGGAAACCTTTGTGATTCATACTTCTGTATCAGTCCAACCAGTGGGCACTGCTTCACCATTAAGTTCAGTGGATGCAGGATTGAGAACAAATTAACTAATCAGAGTACAAAAGTTCTTTGCAATAGGGGAGACAAGAACTGAATCTCTGATTGCTACGCCCGTGGCTGTGGAAATGGATCAATGCTGTGTCAGCTAATGAAACAATGGCATTAAATATTCTCTCTTTACATCACTTTTTTTTTCCCCAAGCTAGAACAATGCCATTTTTATGAATGTAACTATCATGCTTTTTTTATAGTTAGACCAGAAGAGCACTGCATAAGTAAGATTAAAAATTAACAGTTATAATTATTGCTTTCACTTATGAAAGCTGACAAGTTAGTGTAGCAGAATAATATTTAAAAATGCATAGATTTTCCTAAGCTGCATGAAAATTATGTGTAGGCCACCATATTTTTAGCACTGAACAACATGAATGCATAAAAATATTTTTATTCATTTGTTCCAAGATGGTCTGTGAATAATTCAGAATCACAAAAGCTAATTACAGTGAACTTCCTAAGCAACTGGTTGGTTGGGTTAGTAGCTGAAAAATCAACACAACCTGTCTCTAAATGATTCTGACAAAATGAATACAAATTTGAGTATAAATAAATACTTATTCTTTTATTCAAATAGGTTTTAAAACTGGTTTAATTTTCACACACCAAAGAATATGCTGCCATGGGAAAAAGTGCTATAATGAAGGATATTTGAACACTGATAACTGCAAATGCATATGCCAATCTGGGTATCATGGGAATTTCAGTGGTAGGTATGTTGCATTGCTCTGAACTCCACTCAAACCTGTACAAGATCAAAGTATGTTTCTGTTAACTACTTTTAATTTAGACTTTGTGAGCCTGCTGGTTTTATCTACCAGCTTGACTGGTTTCTGTTTAAGAGAATTCATAAATGTGTAATGTATAAACATAGTGAAGACCATGTATAAATTGGTTTTTATTATTGCCTTTTGCAGTGTTCTCCCTCCTGCCCCCCACGCCTCTCTGGAACATGTATTTACTTTTGAGATTTCCCATACTGACATCTCTGTACAGAAATAATATACTTAGGAAAGTATAAATACCTTAGGAAAGGTAAAATTACCTTCACATAATTCTGGTTTTAAGTAGGTACCATTTTGTAATATTCCTGCTCATCCACCAACTACTCCAGATACTGATGGATTTTATCTTAAGTTGTTCTACTGCAATTTTTTCCAATTTGTTTTCCTTATTCCTGGTAAAATATTGTTTTTCACTAATTTAGCTGGCTTCTCTATCTGTGCATTAATTTAGCTGCCTTCTCTGTCAATTAACGGAATGACTGGAATGTTTTGACACATAAATATTCTGGGAAGGGGTGACATCTGGGGCAGTAGTGCATGAAGCCTTGCTGCTGTTGCCCTCCAGGATAAACAAATGTCAGTTCAGGGGAGTACCACTGATCCCCTGTGAGAGGTTGATGCATATCAAAGAGGATCTTGGATGACTTCACCTTCAGAAAAAAAGGAAGTGCAAGGGCAGGGGTTTTTCTCACATTTTTTTCAAGATTTTGTACACTGTTTAATACTAAAAAATAGAAGAAAAAAGCAGAGATGAAATCATTATACCTTCAGGGCACCTAGAATTTCCTATCTGAAGCTTCTAGCCCACCATCCCTAGTGACACACTTCCAGATTTTTGGGGGGATGCTAAGTATACAATAAGTACCTATTTTTGCTGTTGCTGATGATAGTTGATAGAATGACTGAGGTGCCAAAGACAGTGTTTGTTTGTTCAGTGTGACAGAAAAAGAGAGTAGAGCTTTTTGTATCATGGGAGCACACCTCATGACTTAGTAGGAATGGACTCATTGTGTCCTGTATCCCTCTGATTTTAAGTATTGGCACACGGTCTGTGTCATAATCTGGCATTCAGGTGTGAGAACATGTTGATATTTCTGTTTGCTAGGGCTTTAAACTTGCTGTGACTTTTAGTGAAATTAGCTGAACAGGGTACTTTGTCATCCTCATGTCTTTGTTAATACAATACTGTGAGTCTGGCTGTGTTGTCACGGTGAAAAACAGGCAGAATTCAGCAGGTGAGGTCATGCATTCCTTTACATGCTTTCTCATTCTTCCTGTGGAACAGCCTCACTGATGCATAGTTCCTAATTTTGCTGTGTTTCCTGCATATGCATGTGAAGCAGAACTTTCCAATAATTTGGGAAATAAGATATAGTTTGTGTTTTAAAATCACTGTGCTATGAATATGTATTGAGAACCTAGAGGAAAAAAAAGCAAAAGAATTGTTAGTAGTAATTTTAGCTGATAACCCTCATGCTGTAAAATCATTAGGACCTGTAAAACTACGTGGGGTGTTGCAGTGAATAAGAAGTGCAACGCTTTGTGCAGAAATCCATACTGAAACACATGCCACTGGAACTTGAAAAAACAACTACAGGAGATGAAAAAGGTAAATGAAGCCATAAATCAGGGTTAGTGACAGCTCCTCGGACAGGTGGAACACAAGATACATTCTCTAGGGCCAAATAAAGCCTCCAAGGAAGTGTCGGGGCAAAATTTTAATGAAAATGAGTAGCTATAGTAGCTACATTTAGGTATTGGTGACACACCGAGTAGTAGGAAAAAAATTAAAAGTTATTTAATTTTCCATGAAACATGAGAAGTGTGGTTGTCCTTAGCCTCTGATTTGCCTTTCCTGATGAACAGTACTTGGAAGCAAATAAGATGGCAGACTATTGTCAGTATGCTGGGTAGTGTAGACTATAACTCTTTTCAGTTTACAGCAGAATTGCTGCAGTGCTCAGAGTCCAGTTCAGAAATTGTGAATATTGCAGTGATTTTTACCCCAGCACTTGCAGGTGGCACTGGCAGAGCACCAGCTCTGAGTTCCTTGCTTCACAGTTCAACAAATGTCAGCTTGCTGAATGTCTTCTCTGGCTAATTTGTATCAGCCTGAAGTCATTGCACAAGTTTCCCAGTCATAAGAGTGGATGGAAGACAGCTCTAAATGTTATTAGTGTTCCAAACCAATGGGAAATGTGACACCAGAGAGGGGTTTCAAGGCTGGCAGTGGGAACACTACAGGGTAGTGTGACCAGGGAGCTGCTCTGCAGCCTCCCCATCTGCATTGCAGTTGTGTCCAGCCCCTCTTTCCACAGTACAAAAGGCAGTCACTGAACTCATTTGAAGGTGTCTGTTCAGTCCTAATAGTATATTTTGCTTTTCCTCACATACTCAATTTTAGATATGCCTGGTTGCATACAACAGCTTATTTATTTATTTTTTTTTCCCTCCCCACAGAATTGGAAGCTGGAAGCACATTGCTGAGCAACCCCATGTGGGTATTTTCATCTGCCCTGGTAACAATATACATACTGAGCAAAGAAAATATTTGTTCTCTCCCTTGGAGACAGTTCATTCTGTGATTTAGAGCAGATTTTGTGCTTCTAAGTCCAATCTGTTTGATCTCCTACTTAAAGTCTAAAATAAGTCCACAGTAGTTTGTCCTAGTGTTATCTTTGGCAAAGAATATATTGATAGTTTGTTTTATTTTCTTCTGTAGAAAAGTAACAAAGACAGCCTCAGGCCTTACAGAGCCCGTTATTTCCCTAAATTTCTGTATGTGAAGGGGGATCTGAAAACACATACACCTGAAATGCGATTCAGCCTTATTTTGGCATTGTTCATTTAGAAGCAGAAGGGATGCACTCCTGGGTTACTTGAGCCCTCCTTTAACAAAGATTTTGTATGTCAAGGAGAATAGTAAATCTTTAATGACTCCACCTACCAGAGAGAGTAAGCTGCTAACTTAACCAAAGCATAAAAGGATTTATCATGAACTAAATTAAATCACCCAAACTCAGCTCATCAATAGATCTGAAGGAGAAGGCAGAACAGAGAAATCAATTTAGCTTCTTAGTAGATCAGTGGGCTCACTGCAGAGTTGTCTTGCAGAGCTTTTCCAGGATGCACATAATAAAAAAACTAGCATCACCACAGTTTAAATCAATCCAAATACAGTTATTAAATGACAAAGTCACCAGGGAGGCAGAAGGTATGGTGTGGTGTTGAAATAGCCTTTTACTGTGCAGTCACAAGTGAAATAAATTTGTAGTAACTCATTGTCCATGTATAGGCTGCAGGACCTCTGTACAACAGAAATGGACTTGGAAGGTGCTCAAAGAATTCCAGGAACCAGATCCAGGGAGTGTGCCACAGGCAATGAGGTGTGTATGTTGGCAGGGGAAAGACAGGAGCTTCATGAAACAATTGACATAACTGCTGGCATAAAACAGCCTCATGAGATGATACTTTTTAAACTGAATCACATTGCAAGTATGAAAAGGCAGTAAAAAGAGAGAAGTGAAACAGTGGTGGTCTTGGCCTGGCTCTTTCTCTTTTTCTCTTTCAGACCAGAATGACTTGGTGTCCAGTGGAACTTACTGATAAAGTGCAGCTTAACAATTTTGATAAGGAACACTGATAAACTTCCTCAAATTATTTCTGTCAGGTTTAGAAACGAAAACAATTCTAATCTTCTCCTATAATTATGCTGCATGTTTCAAAACTCTGATCTCAATAACACTTAAATAAAAATGAGACTTAATTGACCTCATGGATCAGGACCTTCAGTTTTGTTAAGAAAGCAAAGTTACAAGTTTTAAAAAAAATTGAACTGCAATTAATGCTGCCTTGATAGTAGTTACAAAGACAACTGAACCCTTTCAAGAGAAAATTATTTTATTTTTCAAGCAATTACCCTAATGTAATTGCTACTCATAATCTGATCTTGACATAAATTCTGGATTTCATTGAACATTCAGAGTGCCACAGAGGAATATCACAGCTTTGCACTCTCTTTGGAAAAATGCCGATACAGTGGTTATCTTATTATAGGATTTCCCCATCAAACAATCTGGGTTCACTTGCCTGTAATACCAAGTTGCTTATACTTATTCCCATCACATTTCATAAAATGAATGTGACTTACAATAGGGTTTTATCAGCTCTTTGTAGAATACATGAATAACAAATTCCTAAAGAAGAGTAAGACAAATAGTTTACAGTGGAGTTCAGTCACATTCTATAATGGATCAAGGCAGGAATAGTGTTAAAGGTGGTGCAGCAAAGAGAATTTTCTTCCTTTTCAGGCAGAGTGTAGTCATCACTAAATGTAAACTTTATTAAATTCAGCCAGATCTTGTTGTGTGGTGGTGAAATATGAACCCTTGTAAAAATAAAACTAGTGGTAAACTATGTGAGATTGAGACACATAATGCGTGTTACTACACCCAATGTTTTCCAACCAACTTTTCTTTAGTGACAGGGTTCAAAAGAGAATAGTGGGGATTAAAATGTAGATTGTAGATTGCAATGTAAAATGGGATTGTAGGCTTGCTTATCTACACAACTCTGTATGTTCTGTCTTTGCACTGAAACTGATTTATGGTGAAAATGAGATAAATGCAGAGAAAGAACTTGTGGAACCGCTAAAATCTTAGTTTAAGGAAATCTCAACCAAATTAATCCAAAGAAAGAGATGTTTATAAAAGATGTATAAACTTTCATGAGTTAAAAAATTCAAGACAGGGGGCACTGGTGGGGAAAATTATTTGTAGTCAGGCCAAGGCAGATTACGCACAGGGACAGGATAATGTTCCAAGTTATTTTAACATTTTTAGTAGTAATATTGATGAAATCCATAATCTTTTTGTCAACATCGCAGTATCATTTTATGATGCCTTCATCTTTTTACTGCATATAAAAAAAAATAACTTTGATTATACTTGGTAAAACCTCAACAGAACTTTGTTTTGGTGATGTTATGTGACTTTTTTTGTGATTCAATTCTGTCAAAAGCATTAAAATGAACAAAAGTGCTTGTAGCTCTAGAATATATAATGCATAATTCCCACTAATGAAATTCCTTAGAGCCATCTCCATATCACATGTTCTGAAATGGGATGTGAAGGCTTGACACTTGGCTTTCAATGATGGTTTAGCTTAGTGCAGCTCTTTAAAAGTGATTTTTAAATGATCTGCAAATCATCCTGGAGTACCTAGAATGGGTTCTGCTGGCTATGTTTTCAAGGTGTTTGTGTGTATGTTGCAACATGATAAAGAATTCTCCTATGTCACTAGATGCTGGAGCATATGTATATGTAATTTCATACATAACTGTCTAATTTGTACATATATTTCTGTGAACACAAAAGTGCATATCTGACAGTCAGGACTCAGAATTTTGAGTTAGTCTTACATAAACACCAATGTATGAGAATAATTCTTAAACTGAGTGGGTTTTATCTTGACAACAAGTCAGTGGCATGGATTGAATCTGCTAAAAAAGAATGTGCATCTGTCATTTGGCTTTCAGTCCTATATATGCTCCTGTTTCAGTGAGATGCAAGGATATTATTTAATGGAAATGAGAGATTTCCATTATTTATAATTATCATAAAAAGGGTTAATCCATAATGTAGAGGTGACTCAATACATTATTTTCTTACAATAATGGTCTCACTAAGGAGAAAATTCCTTTATGACACATTCCATTATTGCTGTTACAGACCCATAATTTGAAGATCACTGCTCAAAAAAGCAGACAGGATGATTTTACACTCACAGGTCCATTAAAGGTTTAAGAATTGTCTGGTTAGATTAGGAAGAATTTTGTTGTGGAAAAGGTTGTGTGATATATTACCCTGCTTAAAAAGCACCCAGACACATGTACCTGTGAAGCAGGCTGTGTCTGCAGAGCAGCCAGGTCCCCTCCATACTGCATGTGGGGCCTTCTCACCTACGAGTGAACTTCGTTTGCATTGATCTGCTTACTGTTTCTGCATCTTTAGCACAGGCAGAAGTCTTTATTTTAATATCTGCTTCTCTCATCCCAAGCAGACAAGAAGTGCTCCTATTGATCCTCAGGCCAATCATCCATTAGGCATCCATTAAGATCCAGAGTGACAGACAAATGTGAATTACAATGACTATAATTCCACTGAAGGGCTGCTAAGGTAAGGCACAAGTCTGTAGCTCAGTGAGGATAAGGATCACCTGATATTACTGTAGACACATGTTACATTGTTGAGATAAGAAGGCCTAAAGCAGTATCATGGTGTGCTGTGAGATGTCCTTTGGTGAACTGTGGTGCTTCCAGACATTAAATCCCTTAGCCCTCTGTCTCACCACTCTGCCAGAGGTTTTCACTATCAGCAAAAGGGAACTCAAGTCTGTGCTTTGACCTTCATTTGCTTTTTGTCCAGTACCACCTGCTTTCCACAGATGCTCCAGAAAGCATCTGTCATCACCATTGCCCTGGAATAGTTTCAGCCTGGCCGAGCATTTTCTCATCCATTTCTGCCTTTTCTTTCTTATCTGGTGTTTCCCATGTTTGGTCTTTTTCTGTTTCCTTGGCCAAATCTAACTCTGGAACTTTCTGTTGAGTGAACTAATTTTAAACAATGAATTAATTTAAAATGGTGCCAGGAGAATAATTACGTGGAATGTTTTTATTGTAGATGTGTTTGAAAGAGTTTGTTTGACACTGTATGTTCAAAATTACACGCATGAGTTTATGGGCAACTCAAAACCATTGTTCTAATTAATATTTTTAAATTCCATGGCACGCCAGGCACATTATTCTTTTCCCTCATAATTTAACCAAACAAACAGATTATTTAGAACTGTGCATCTGTTTTCCTTGATGGGGCACACATAGCTACCACATATCTGAACTCTCTGTCCAAATGTGTATCTAAGTGTGGATCAAATGGGCCTTTGGGATGAGAGACCTGCTGGTGCACAGAGCTGGGCAGGGGCAACCCAGCTCACCCCCAGCCACTGGCTTGCCTCCCTGCATCCACAACCTTATTAGCATTCTTGCATGTGCTTATTTTTAAGGGCAGTGCCTGATCTAAACCTGATTCTTAGAAGACAATCTGAAGGGTGAAACAGCAAAAGGCTTTTAATATAGCATGGAAACTCTAATTTATGTTGTCACATCTCTTGAGGGAGAATCTTACTTATGGTGCGCATGTTGCTAAAAGATGATGTTCACTGCCAGCAAACGCCTCAGCTTTACCCCAGCATCCCAGTTCCTGTGCCTTGTGCTTTTCTTGTTCTTTCCCAGGAATGTCACCCTTTCAATATGATCATTCCACCAGGCCTGGTCAGAGTGACAAATTGAACCTGGGCCTATTGATGACAGAATAACTGAGTCTTTTTTTATAACTGAATGACACCTACCACAACTTGCCCTGCTGGACATGTCAGCCAGCACTTGTGAGCTCACATCTATGTGTGTCATTAGACCTTAATGTTGGACAGAAACCCCGTAAATAGGAATTTTACTTGGGAATTGCATCCCTTTCATGGGAAACGGGTTTCAACAACATGTTAGTGATTGTTTTGTGATGTAGATTTTACCAATCACCTTAATTCAGTGATAGGAAAATTTCTGTTGTAATACCCACAGAATGCAAAAATGAACTCTTTTTCAAGCATGGAGGGAAATTTTTCTGTGTTGATAGTGAAATGTGGCAAGACCCCATCTTTGGCCTGGAGGGTTAAACTGTGACTGTAGCAAAGCTCTCATTAGTGTAATTTAAGAAAAGGTGCTGTCACAGAGTTTTGTGTTGCTGCTGGCATCTGTAGCTGAATTCAAGTGCTGCTTGGTGGGCTGCAGCACTCGCATCAGAGCATTGCGGCAGCACCGTCGGGCTTTGCTCCTTGAAAGACAGAACCTGGGCCACCAACAGGGGAGCTGGTACTGGTTTCTGGAGGAGGATGTGAGTGCCTGCAAACAGGAAAACAATGAAAAGTTCAAGAAACGTGCAAGGTAGAGTTGGTTCATTTTAGCATTTTGTTGCTTAACAAAGGGTGTTTTTCACCTTTTGCTGTTTGGCTATTCTGCTCATTAAGTCCCCAGTTAACTTTGTTGTCCTGATGCTTACGAACATGGTAGACTTAGTCCGTATTCAGTGGAACAGGGTGGTTATACGTCATTTACATTCACCCCAACCGTGTTTATTTGCTGTGGATACAGAGCACTCCTGATATGGCCAGATTGCTTGTTTCACACTGAAAGGATCTGGGTCCCATCTCTTCGGACGAGTGACCCACAGTGTGTTCTGAAGGGCGCGGAAAGCCCCTGTTTCCGCGTTTCTGGGAGGCTGTTCTGCCGCCCCGCAGTACCGCTGACATCGGCTTTAAAACCTTCACCGCGTTCAGTTTGCGCGAGGCGCGGAGGAGGCAGCTCCCTCCCCTCCCCCCCCCGCCGCCGTCT
>JAAWXA010000018.1:9746418-9820169 GCA_038090715.1 Florisuga fusca
TCCTGAGCCCGCCGAGCCCGCTACGGGAAGTTACCGGGGGCGAGGGGAGCGGGACGGGACGACGACGCACGAAATGGGGTCTGCGGATCCCCATTCTCCTCTTTTGCCCCTCCCCCCTCTCCTTTAGTCCCCCGGTTTCCAACGGGGCGAGGTGGTTGCGGGTCCCGCAGGGCGCTCGCCCGGGTCGCCGGGCCCCGCAGCGGGGAGGCCAAGCGGCGTTCTGCCCGGTCCTGCCGAAACCAGCCCTTTGCCCTTGTCTTGGAAACCGCTACGGTGACCCCGCATAGCGCTTGGGCCGGGGTGGGGGGGGTGAAGCAAAAAAAGTTTAGACATCATCGGTGCCATCTCCGGACTGCAGCTCTGCTGAGGCGCGGGGCGGGCAGTGGCTCCCGGGCAGTCCCGGAGCCGCCCGCGGTGCCTCCCGGCACTCGGTCCCGCTCCTCGGCTGCCTGTCACTGTCTGACTGTGAGGATGGAAATACATTCTTCCCCCCCTCTATTTCTCTGCCATATTCGACTCTCCTCCCTCCCTTCTGCTTGAAGCAATTGCTCTTCGTTCTGCTTCGCAGCAGGTGTTAAGTTATGGCAACGTGATGAAGCGTGTTACTGGTTTCCAGTCTGTCAGCCCTTTCTGACAGGGATGATGCTTTTTGTTAGGGAGTGGCATTGACGCCTTTGACTAGAACGAGGAGGTGAAAAGGCTCCATGCATTTAACAGGGTCCTGTAGAAATTGGGAATTATTAAAGCTGACTTCTCTGTTCCTGTGTGCTGCCAAAAGATGCTGATGGAGCAGTGCTGGGGCTGCTCTGAACTCTGCTGATGGTTATTTGGTAAACTGTTACAGCTCCTCAAACTAGCGTGTGCTAAACCCATAACTACTTGCTAATAAAGTAGATTAGAATTAATTTTTTAATTATCCCAAATGACAGTCTAGTCTAGGTATATTATATAAATGATCAGAAATGGATATCTGGCCAGGCTGCTTGTTCTATTTTTGTAAAAGTTTTTATTTATTTATTTATTTATTTTAACGTCAGTGCTTGCCTAGAAAAATGTAGGAAGTTAAAGTTTAAAAGCTGCTCTGGTTACTTGAAATGTATCTATTTTAATTAACGGAAGTGCTATGTAAAAAGCTATCTAAACAAGAAAACAGTTTGAACATCCGTTCTAGCTAGTGCAGCTTTTTTTTTTTTTTTTTGCAGAGACTTAAGGGGATTTCAGAAATGTGTACAGCATGAGGATAACGTCTGCTGCGTTGTTTATTTAAAGTTCGAGAAAGATACAAGTTTCTACGATATATCTGAATTTCTTGTTGTGTTGGTTTTTTTCTTTTTCCTTTTTTTTGGCCCAATCAGACCTTTGATAAAGCTTTTGTTATTTAACAGAAATAGCCTAATTATTATTAAAGTCACTAAGTAGATAATAAGTGATTTATGTAAACTCAAGAGTTTAAGTGAGAACATTTCTGGTTACCTTTGGGTAATGCCAAGTTGAAAGTTTGGTAGATTTCTGCTTTCTATGACTTCTAGAATTTCACTGTCTGGCTCTTTTTTTCAGCTGGAATATTTTATTCCTATTCCTTGCACAACTGACAGTAGTGGAAGTTGAGAAACATGAGAGATGGGAAGCTTGTAAGGTATTCTGCTTCAGTGAACCCATAAAAATAAAATGCTGCTGCTTTAACTGTTTTTGAATTTTACTTCCTGCTTGTCTGTCCCTTCATCCTTGTTTTTGTTTCTTGTTTCTTGCCATTCTTTTATTTTACTTTTTGTTTTCCCATGGGCTTGGTGTCTGCATCAATGCACTGCCACTGACCATTGCTGAACATGCCCTTGTCTGTAAACTGCTGCTTCAAAGACTGGAACTGAATGTGTTGCAACTGTTCTGTCATGAGGCCCTTTTGTCTCTCATTCTTGAGAAATTCTGGAGGACATAGAAAGGTATCAAATAGGAATCAGTGAACACAGAAAAGCTGATGTCTCTCCCATTCTGGCTGTGGGAAAAGCCTGGTAGCTGTCATTTGGTTTGCAGGTGCCAAGATGTAAATTTCTCTTTTGATCCAAATTACCACTTTCCCAGCTGAAAACCTCACCCTGAGAATTATTTAGCAATCCAAATGAATGGCACAGTAAGTTTCCGACATGGAGTTCAAGCCAACTGAGCCACTTCTGTTTTTTCTGGCTTTTCCATAACTCTCCCTAACAGTTAAGAAAGAGAGAATCTAGACAGCTATCTAATATATCCCTAGTCTCTAACCTATTTTTGTTTTGATAAGAGGCAAGAAAACCAGGAGGGAATGTCTGTTCTTTCTTTTGGGTCTCTGACACTTTTGAGAGCCGAGTGCCTCAGAAAATGCTGGTTTGCAGTGCACTTGTGGTTTGGTTTGATGGTCTTCAGACAGAGTGAGGAAAACAGATACTGGAAACTGAGCTTATTAAGTCACTGGGGAAAGTACCTGATGTGAGATTTTGACTTTATTTTAAAGAACTGTTCTTGACTGCTGACTTTTTAGTGTGAAAGGGTTTGAAAATGAAAGCAAAGAATTTGCAACAGCAGCCAATAGGTGTTTTGCAGAGGTAAAAAAAACATTTTTTGGGGTTATCTTTCTTAAGTTCCTGCCAGGCCTGGTGTGAAAAGCTGCCTGTCACTGTCCTGGTAGCAAACTAGGACTGTCTGTTTAACAGATCTCAGAAGGGAATAATGTGACTTTGAGTCTGCTAATTCCACTCTATCACACGCCTTGTCTTTGTGCTACTTATTTCCATTTAAAGGGCATAGGGGCCTTTCATCAGCCATGCCAGTGAACCTCTGCTTGGGAGGTTGGGTTCTATTGTGACCATTGTGAAGATTCAGGTAGGAAAAATGAAAAAAGATTGTAGAATGGTAGTACAGACCCAGACATTTCCATGCAATCCATCTTCAAACAGTCCTTTCAGTTGTGGTAACAGTTATGCAGAGCAGATTAATGTACTTTCTTTGGAGCAAAACAAAATATTTTAATTTTCATGAAATTAAATTTGTGACTTAATCACTAGTTAATTTCTTCTCAGACTTTATGACTATATTACTATGGTTACAGGAATAGCCATGCTGTAATACTGTGTGAGAAAATTTTGTATAATGGTTATTGCTGAGATCTGGCAGGGCTTGCCACAAACGGATGTGCTGCTCTGTGGCAGAGCAAGAGCTGAGGGGGCTGAGCTGTTTCCTGGTTCAGGGGGGTAGTGTTGCTCCTAGGCATGCCTACTGACCTACAGGAGCAAACTAGTGCACGAAACAAAGGAAATAATTATATGGCACCATGTTATTGTCATGTAGCAAATGTTACTGTACATTAATTATGTAATAAAATCAGTGCTGTTAAGGTCCTTTGTTAATGAGCATGTTAATGCTGAGTTACAAATCTGTAGGTTGGGCCTCTTTCTTCTCTAGCCACAGCATACATATGCTGCCATTTAATTGCCCTTCTTCCCCTGTCTGTTACTAAAAGTTCACTCCCGTGACCACTTGGGAGGAGGAAGAAGTCGCTGCCCTTGCAGTGGTGCCCTGAGGGATGTCCTCTGCCATGGGTGACACCAGGAGCAATTGTTCTCTCTGGCTGGTGGGGACTTCAGCCCAAGGTCTTTAGCAGTCTGTGCCTGCAGATACTGCTGTCTGCATTCAGCTCTTGAAGCTCTGGCTTCAGGGATGTCCAAATTCTGGACATCCAGACATAAGTCAGGGGAGGGTTGTGGTAGGCACCTGGGCCACTGCCATTTGTTAATAGTTCAGATCCACCACTGGCTGAAAACTGACTGGGCTCAAGCTGGTAAACTAAGGGGGACATTTTTAGCTTTTGTATTTTTTTCCACCCCTTTAGTGCTAGGTACTTTTTTCTCTTGTGCCAGCTGAAGTTACACCAGGAGGTGGTCAGGGCAAGGGTCAGTGTTTTGTGATGTGTTTCAACCATGTCAAAGACAATGGGGGCCCATACTTGTACACTTGCACTATTTATGCTCGGAGACATAAATAGTGTTAATTGCCAGCAGCTTCCCCAGTGACTGTTGAAACGTGGACAGTTTCTCTTCCTCTCTTCTATTGTTCATTTTTAAATGATGTTTTTTACAAATGCTTGCCAGCAGATTGACTATAAAAAGATTTAGGACTTAACACACAAAATAAAGCCAAAGTGAGTGCTTGGGCTGGGATGTTGTAAATTAAGTTTTGGTAACCTTTTAAACCTTTCTGGTTTTTTAAACTGGTCATTTTATTAAAAGTCTGTCTTTGTAGATTATCAAATACTGCTAAAATGAGAGCAGATAGTGAAATATGCTGTAATTGTTAGAGAAGTGCCTTAAAGACTATGAGGAAACTAATATGGAACTACATGTTAACGCTGACCTCTGGAGCAACAGTGACGCAGGAGAAATTTTTTTTGGCGTTAACTACTCTTACCAGATCATTCTAATGGTGTATACTATGAGAGGAGACTTCTGAGAAACTGAAGAGTATTTGGAAAATAATTTGTAAGTCAGATATGTGTTGCAAGCACTGCCTCATCCTGTTTTGATTTTACCAGTGAACCTTTTTGGAAACTTCGTTGCATTTGATTAGTCAATGTAATCATGTTAGCTTTAGAAGTTTATTTTCAAGGTGACATTTACTTGAGAGGAACGAACTTTGCTTTGTGCAGAGGAGACACTTGTAAAGCTAATAATCTCATTAATTAGCATCCAGCGTTTAAGCAGGTAAAGTCACTAGCTGTGTTGATGAATGTTTTAGTGTAATTGTTTTTCTGTTTTCCCCAATTAAAAAAAAATCCTGCAAAAGACAACCTAAAACAGATTGGCAGTTGTTTCTTTTGGTAGCATATTTGCCAAATACTAAGCTAACGTGTGTTGACTCATAGCTACAGTGAAGACAATAGTGAATTACTGTGTAGATAAGCAAAGTTCTTGTTGGAAGACTGTGATGCATTGATATTAACACCCCAGCAAACACCTAGAAATGGTTAACTACTGACTGCCACCCTGTGTCCCTGGAACCTGTATCAACGGTTATTTTTCTGTCTTTACACAGTGAATCTCTTCCTGAGTGGGAAAATAGAAAGTGCTGTCACCTCATTAGGTAAGTGGTACTTTTCTTGCTTGCATTTTCTATTCTTTTGAGTTGTTACTGTTTCTTCCCCATGTAAAGAGATTTTTAACCAAACTCTGTGACCTTTGAGAGGGAGTAGCAATGAGGTTTTAGGAAGTTTAGGACATGTAAGTCTTCCTGGGGTTACAGACTCCACCAGTGTCACTGCACTTGGAAAAAATTGTAAGCTTGAGGCTAAGGTCATAGTACATGCTGATGTGTTCAGGAGAAAACTATGTTTAGGAAATATGCCTGGGAATATCAAGCCAGGGGCAGTGGGACATCTCCCAGGGGAGCCAAAACAAGGATGTTAAAATTGTCTCATGAATGTCAAAGTGGAAATTCAACCAGAATCACAGCATTTAGTGTAATTTTCTTCTCTGTAGCAGTACTGTGACTTGCTGACATTATAGGAACATTGCAGTCAGGGTCTTCTTAGTTTTAAGGGCTCTCTTGTGCCTGTCAGTCCTGTCACATTGGTAGGCATACGTTATGCCCAAAGAGATAGTAATTTAAATTAAAACAGAAAACACAAATAAGGGAAATGGGAGAAAAGGAAATGGGAAAAACAAAAATAATTCTAAGGCAATGGGTTGATTAATGTGGCAGCTTGAGCATTCAAGCCAACATGGGGCTTTGAGAGAAGTTTTAAATGAAGAAAAGGGAGTAATTGCTGTTGCAAGGCAGATGGCCCTGCGAGGAAGTGTCTTGCAGGAGGTGTTCCTTAGGAGCCTTGATAAAAGTTGGGAGGAATTCTTGCTGTCCTAAAGACATTCTGACAAAGCAGCTTATTACAGAGTTGATCTCTATGATAAGGCATAGTGTGGTTTCTTTTCAGAAAGCAAGAAAAAGCAGAAATGTTGAGTTCTGGAGAACGCAGGCTGAGCCACCATCTCAGCTGTATTTGTACAACTTTAAACCAGAAAAGCAGCAACAGCTGAGGGGGAGCATCCTCCCCTGGAGCCCCCTTCCCAGGCTGCTGGTGAGCCAGTTCAGCTTGTTGATCCAGAGGAGCATGAACTCAGGTTTTGTCAGATCAGAGAGTTGAGCCCTTGGGCTATGCCTTTGCTGGTTCTGGTGCTGGGGACAGAAGCATCCTGCTGGAGACTGTGTAAAGTGACGAGAAGCCTTAAATCCTTGTTTTCTCCACATGCACAAGGGATCCACATTAAGCAAGGTTTGCAAGCCCTTGTTGGGGAACTCAGGGAGAGCTACTGAGGAAGTGTATATTGCCAAGCCTTTGGTTTTGAGAGAAGGTTCCTTGTGGCAGGTGCAAACCAGTCTTTATCCTGGAGCAGATGGTTGGGATGTGTCCCTTGGGACAGAGGCAGACCCCGGGGTATTGCAGAAGTGTGAAACTGCAGGATTTATTTTCTGCTAGGATGTTCTGAAAATTTATTCCTACACATCTTAGTGTTCCCAGCACTGTCCTCTGGTGGAGCTCACTGTTTTTGCTTTTACATTCACTTTTGCAAAAAGAGCACTGATATTATTAATGTAAAGTTTTGAAAACTTTCTTGCAAGTATTTGTGGCATTTTTAACTGGCTGGGGGAATCTACTGCTGTTTACACTAGAAGAAATCCATTTGATTCTTCCAGAAAGAACCTCAAACCTCTGAACTCATTTGTTTAAAATGTTTTTTTGTTTGTTTTTTTAATCTATAAAATCATTAAAATCATAATCTATAAAATCATTATTGCCTGTCTTCAGAATTTATCTTTTTTAAAAAAGCACCAGGTAAGATTTTTTGCTGTATACCAGGGGGGTTATTTTTTGATGGATCCCGGGATTGGTATTATCTTAGGTTTCTTTAGTAATCCTGAATATGAAAATGTAAGCCATTTGGGCTTTTAGTGAGTTGGGTTTTTGCTTTTCTTTTAAGTTTGTACAGAAAAGCTGCAGAAAAAGTTATAGAACAGCTGTTGAAAAAACGTCACCACTCTTCTCCAGTGTGTCGCTGATGATAACGGCCTTCAGAATCCAGGAGTGTACCTTTCTATTTAGAGACTTCCCTTTCCTTTAGATGTTTTGGCAATTTGAAAAGGCTTTTGTTTATCTTCCTTCAAGAATCACACTGTCATGTTGAAGCCCAGCTTAATAACACAATACTTAACACGTGTATGTGATTCTGCAAACTTCATGGCCAGGAGCTGAGGAGGGAAGTGGGGCCCCTTTATTGACACTAAAACCCCAACAGTACAGAACTGTACCCTTGTGAAGTTTTCTGTTTCGTTGCCAGCACTGAAGGCTTTGGGTAGTATGTTTTTTTTTTTCTTTTGTCCAAAAAAATTTATCTATGTGAAAGAACAGCTGCTGAAAGCTGTGCTTGGATACTTCACCTTTTCTGCTGCACAGCAGTCAGCGCACAAGTAGTAAAGAGGCAGATGACTGGTTAGGAAGGAGATCTATTATCTATTGCAAATACCATAGTAATGAGCATTGTTGGGAAATGAAAGGCATCAGAAGAATAAGGCAATTACTTGGGGTTTGGGTAAACACAATAGGAGCTTTCTGGGAGGTGGTGGGGTGGTGACCGTCCCAATACGGGACTCTGGACGTATCCTTAAAATAGGGCAATTATGTTTTGCCAATATGAATTTAGATTAGTGGTCCATTCAAATCAAGAGCCTTTGTAAAAGCAAAGCATTTGTCCTTTTAATTTTGAGTGGGGCTAAGTCTGAAATGCTTCTTGTGTGTTAGAAGGGTAAAGCCATCCATGGGCAAGTCCTGAGCAACAATGACCGTTGACAGATGAACTGCCCCAAATGACATGTGTCAGTGTAGCCCTGACCTTGCTTACATCCTTATTTTTCACATCTAAAATTCTTCTGTTAAAATGGAAAATATTTTTCTTTTGTCTCTTCTTTCCATGTCTCATGTTCATAGCATATATGCAGTGTTAATAAGAAAAAGCATTTCTCACTGAAAACCTGAACTATCAGATCTAATGCTTACTAATTAAGAAACTGTACGTTGTTGCAAAAGAAAAAAATGCTAGCAATGTTACTACAAAAAATCTGGGATACTTCAAATAAGCGTTGCTCATGATTTTGTAAATACTTCCTGAAACTGAGAAAGAAGTATTTGGTAGAATAATAGCTCTGCCTGACTGCACTGATGAATGCACTAGTGAAGTCCCCAGCATGTCAATGGGACTTCCTCAGAGAAGAAACTAAAATAAGCTTTGTGTAATTATGATTCTGTTCTCTGTTCTAATGCATGTATTATGAGCAAGGGATATTAATGCTATATAGTATAGAAATAGTTGCAGAGGTGTTGCCAGAAGCCTCTGGAGAGTGCTGACTGGTGTATTTGCTCTTTCTGCTTTGTGCATTGTTTCCTTCTCATTCAGAAGTTTAAGTAATCTGGCAGTTACAAATGCAGTCTTTTATAGCTCCTTTTATGTGGTTGCTAGCTCTGGGTCCTCTTATGCTGTTGTGATACATTAATGCAGTGACAAGAGTTTGAAGGAGCACATTTAGAGACCTAAGCAAACTGTGAACTGGAGTTGAAAAGTCCTGTGGATCTTAAGTTTGCTTTTATAATTCTATAATTGCATCTGCATTTCAGTATTTTGCCAGCATCTAGTGTGGAGCCTCTCTGGTTTTAGAAGTGTGGTAATAGAAATGTTCTTGTTTTTCATAGGTGCTTTACTGCAAAGTATTTGTTTGGAAAATAGATGTTTTCATGTATTTATGTATTCTGTATGCTTCTGTGGCCTTTGAAACTAGTAGGAATTATATGCATATGTTTCAGTGGAATGCCCTGCATGGAGAGTAAAATTAATGGCTTTTTGTATGTTTTGCCTTAGGTAAGTTACCTCATCCTTTTTGCATTCCTGTGGCTCTCACTTCAAAAGTGGTTATTGTGAACAAATAGAATAGTGATAGTCACAGGTTTGCTGATGGGGGGTACAGTGTCCCAGCCAGGCCCTTCCTCACCCTGTCCCCCCAGTGCAGCTAAATCTGATCCCAACTGTGAATTGAAAATGATGCATTTATGTGGCTGAATTTAAAGCAATATTGTAAATCTGTGATTTATAACACAGTACATTTGGGTGTGTATGTGTATGAGAAAGCTTGAGATACAGGCAAACTTGTTTTTCCTTGCCACCTTTTTAAGCTACGAGAAAGTGAACGTCTTTCAAAAACTGGAATATTCAGCTCTGATCCACAAGTCATGCTCTAGATAGTAATTTGTTTTAAAAATAGTTTTAAGAATAGTTTTGGAGAATGTTCAAAATAGCTGTTGCACTGCACAGAATCTCCCCTTTTGTAGTCTGCTGAGAGTACATTTTCCCATCAGAACAGCTTTCCCACTTGTCCTTGGAACATTTCACTTTGATTTTTGAATTGCTTAATTACAAATTGTAAGTATTTGTTGTAGCCTTAATTGCCCTGCTGTTTTCCATAGGAAGATCTGAAAGTGCTTTGAAAATACTGAGTTTAATTTAGCCCTGTTTGCTCCTTTCCATATCTGGAAAATTTCTCCTATTTGTGGGATTTCACAAGGAATGTAGAGTACTTAGTAATATTCAATGAAACATGTGACACCAGAGTCTGGTTTACTTTTTTTCTTTTTTGTTGGGGCTTTTTTTTAACCATTGCAAATGCTTCAGGTTTCTCACAAGGTTAGGAGGATAAACAACGTGTCCAAGGACATGTTACAACAAAATGAGATTGTAGTTACTTTACACTGAGTATGGATCTTAAGTTTCTGGGTGATGTACTCAGGCTTTGGGAAGCTGGTAAGGAGGATTTCTGTATTACATCTTCTTGGCAGATCCATGCAGTGATATTGATTGTAGCCTTTGGTAGATTCATACAAAGTTATTGATTGGTCCTGCATTGAAATGCAGGTTATGCGTACCGACACTTCGAGCGGGTGTCTCAATTAAAAATGGGGGCGGGGAAGAAAGCACTAAGAGGATGAAACTGGTAACTTCCTTTGTCTGCAGTCCTCAAAACTCTTGAGAGATCTTGTAGGTTGTTGATTAGGCAAAGCATTAACAGTAATATTTTTTCCCCCTCTTATTAACAGCTCCTTGCAGAGGAGAACAGGAACAGCACACAGAGAGACGAGGAGTCATCTACAGTCCTTCTTGGCCATTGAACTATCCTCCAGCTGTGAACTGCAGCTGGTACATTAAAGGAGATCGTGGAGACATGATAACAATTAGGTATGGTTCTGTATTCCTTGCAAGTGAAGGATTGCTTTGGCTGAAATGAAACAAAATGTGAGTTCCTGGCTGATGTACCTATGTGAGGCTGTTTGTGAGAGCTGCCAAATGGTATAACAAAGCTGAATTTGGCTACATGGGAGCATGATTGCAGTTTGGACACCTCTCTTCTTTTAGAGATGTTCCACTGTGTCTTGTTTCTGTAGACTACTTCTGGTATCTGTTATTATAGATGTAAACCGCTTTTAGTCTTTCAGTATAGTTCTTGTCAATATCTGTGTCAGTTTTCATCCACTTCTGATAGATGAGAAAGTGGGAAACAGTGGTATATTTACTCACACTAAATAGTTCCTCTTCTCTTCATTGCTTATAAACAGGAGTAGGTGAAGGCAATAAAACTTGGAACAGCGTCAGTGAGTTATGTGAGATTGTTAGAACATAAATAGCTTATTCTGTCATGTCTTCAAATGGTGCTTTGTTTAATTGACAGTTGAAGATTATAATCGCTTATTGTTACTTGATAAACAAAAGACATACTTGTCTGCTTAGTATTTATTTCCAACAGAAATTAATAATAGCTAGCATTTGTGGTACAATTTCTGCTCATTCTATAAAAACACTATTCAGAAAAAAATAGAATAGGGTTTATTGAGAATGTTTAGGCTGTATCATCATCATACTGTGAATGTGCTTGGTTTGTCTGGGCTAATTGTAATATCCTTCTCAAACCCAGAATTTCTTACTTAGAAAAAAAGAAAAAGAAGCAAACCTAGGAAAGGGGTTTTTGTTTGGTTTTTAGTACTGTTGTATTTGGCACCATCTGCTCATTCTTTGCTCAGCTGCTTAAAAGGAATGCAAACCTCTTCAACTGCAGATGCTCAGCAATTAAAAACAAATCTGCCACAGATGGAATAATAGGAGGGCTCCATCATCCCTAGTTCAAAATAGGAACTACTCATCAAAAGTGAGGAAGTAGATACCTGCCAGCATTTGAGATCCGTAAATAGAAACATGCTTTTAAACCCCATTAAATTGTATTGAACTTGAAGAATATGTCTCAAAGCAGAGATTGTTGGTAACTCTGGGGAAGCATACAAATGAGACACAGGACTTGGTTTTTGAGAAGAATACTGCAATTTATGGTATGAAAACACCTTGGAGCTCCCAGTTAGAATTAGGATTCTTTCTGCAAGTATGAGTGTAACAGAGGCTAAAGAAACAGAGGAAAGTAAGATGAGAAAACTGGTAATAACATTTGTATACAGTCTGGATGTGTGCATAGCAATATGATTTGAAAGATTTCTCCTTAATGGGTTTGTTTTCTATCACTGCCATACCCTGCCCTCCTGTGAGCCTGTGTACAATGGGAGCTATGTGTTTACATCCTAAGGAATAATGTTGTGGTGTTACATTTCTGACTAGAAATGTGTTCAGAATGACTCACTCCAGTGTGTGAAATGCAGAATGTCACAACACTGGAGGATTTCTTCAGAAGGTTATAGCCCTTGTAATGCCAAGGATATAAAAGAAGCAGCTGACTTGCCTAGGCTGGCATGATACAGGCAAACCTGGAAATAGGGTTAAAATGCAAACATTTTTTCCTCTTAACAGTTGGGTATGTTTCTTGTCCTAACAGTGTGCAGATAAGGGCATAAAAGACTAGCTTTTAAAATTTTCCTAGGACAATCAAACAGTTCTTGTGATAACATCTGGAGTTTGAAAGGTTTAAAAAAAACCTCACCTCCTTTGTGTTGTGTTATGCTTAATCCATGTTCTTTGATCTTGAATTCTCATTGACAGTAAGACAGCAATGTTATATATCTGAGATACAGCAGGAGTCATTAAAGGATAAAATTGCAATTGAAAGTAGTTTTAATTTCTAAAACCTTTGCAGTTGGTGGTAATTTTTTATAAATCTGTCATTCATTAGCCTTCAGGAGAGCAGTGCCCATATGTACATGTGGATGTAAGATGCTGGCTCCTGTGGCCATGCCCTTTAGATGCTTTGTCTTAATGTAAGCATTTCATGTCTGTATTTTGATTTTCTTCATATCCTCACATTTGATGCTTGTTCTTTTGCTTTATAGTTTACTTTTTAGAAATCCTTGGGGGAGCCTTCACAAGAACAGGAAATGAATGTTCTTTGTGTTTATACCTCTCTGTTAATTGTGCCCGTTTCAATACTTTCTTACAGGTTTGTGTGCCTGTTGGAATGGTGCTGTTGAGACCTGGGAATACAGGTGTAGCTACTGTTTTCTGGAACTATGTTGTGTCACTTTAGATTCAGGCGATCAGTTATGGGTTTGGAAACCACTTCATTTTTTCCCTCCCTTTTTCTCTATTCTTTTGCTCTGTTCACAGAGGACTATCTATAAATCCAGTGAAATTAGATAAAGATGTCATATGCAGTAGCTGTCTTCTTGCCATCCTTTGCAGGCTTTGTATATGTGTGTTTCCTCATATTGGAGAAAAAGGTTGAAATTGTTTTCACTTAGGAGCTGCTGTTACCTGATGGTTGCAATTAACCTGCTGTGGGTAGATTATGAATGAATTGCATTTTATTGTAGGGATTTATGGGAACTAATAGTAAAATATTCTTCATGTTCAGGATTCAAGCAGAGAGATTTGAAAAGTGATCCACTTAGTGATCCACTTGAACCATCTCTTATGAATTGAGGTGGACAGGGAATCACCTTCAGTGGTTTTCACTTCAGTGATTCATCTCATTGCCTTTGAAAAAAGAAATTTTTAGATACCATCTGAGTTTCAGTTTCTGAGTAAAACTGAGGCCTGTTCATGTAAAGGCTTGCTGGTCTTCAACTGTATGAAGAATAAAAGGGACTGTTCCTAAGTCTGTTTACCAAACTCACAGTGTTTCAGAACTTGACATTAATTGGAAAAAACTCATAATAACCATTTATTTCAGTCAGTTGCATGTGCTTGGCTTTTGAAAAAACAACTACTGTGCCTCTTGCCTAAGGTTGCACAGCTAACTGGTGCTTGGGAGCTGGGAGTAGAATAGAGCTTTCCCGACTTCCAGGTCCTTGTGCTTCAGTGGTTAAGGAGAAGTTTTTAATGAGCCAATTAAGTCATCAGTTGTTCACAGGCTGCACTTGCTGTGAGAGGCTGGCAAATAGAAGTAACTTTTCTTGCTTAATTGGCTGATCTGTTTTATTTTGGGATTCTGCTCTACTGATCTACCCATAATATTTATTCTCCAATTTTTTAATGAGTTTTGAGGGCCAAGTTGGACATGTATTTTTTTATTTATTTACTAATTACTTTAGTTCAGATTTTGCATCTGCTGGACCTTCAAGAACTTACCTTTTCTTGTTGTTGTTCATGATCATCTCATGCTTGCCATTTTCTAGTTATTAAGAATGTTTTTTTGTTGTTATTTGGGTGTTTTTTGGTTTTGTTTTTTTTTTGAGCTTTAGTCTGTAGTTGCTTGTGCTTAAATTACTAAGAGGGTTTTAGGAAGTACCCTACATTACTTATAGAAGTACTTTTTTCTTTAAGGTTGGTACAATTTCTTTCAGTGCAGATGGCAAAAAAATCTTTTACTTCTGCTAAGCATTAGTTTTGCAGGTAGCACTTTTTTCATATTTTCAGTGTCTGTGTGTATTTAGGAAAAGTGGATTTAATGAAGTTCTTTCCAGCAACACACAAAAAATACCTGACACTTAATAGAAAAGTATCATTGTAGGCTACTGTTCCTTCACGTAATTTCACAAGTGAGATCTGATTCATGGGCAATCCTGTAATTTTATGTAATCTCCTGTAGTCTTGCTTCTTGTTTCAGTATCATACCACTGACAAAAAAATCAGATTATTTCACATTCTTCTGCAGAAAGGTGTAAAAGCAGATTTAGTGCTACATTTGTCAGTTCACTTTGAGTTGTTCTGATCCTCAGAGTTTGAGTGCTTCCAATATTTGATAGACTATTCTTGTACTTCTTTTTTAATACAACTAGGGCAGTTTTAAAAAGGAATTAGCTGTGGAAGAATCATTCCAAAATCAAGGTAACTGGAGTTAGTGCTTTTGAATAGCATCTTTCAACCAAGAAACCAAACTTGCAAAATTTGGTCTCATAATTTTGATCTTTTTGATCTTTTACACACATCTCTATTCCTGAGATCACAGCTGTTTTGAGAACAGTCTACAGGACAAAGCACTTTGAAGGATATTCTGTGTTGGTGGTGGGTTTTGGATATAAAGGACTCGAGACCTCCTCGAAGAACTGTAACTACAGCCTTCACTCAGTGCTTTTCCAGACTGTGAGATGTTTGTACAGTCCTACAAGCAGCAGGAGCCTAAAACTTTGTCCCTTGTTTCCACTGCATACTGTCAGTCACCCAGCCACTGAGCAAATCCTTTTGACAGAAAAATTTGCATTCCAGTTTGAGAAAATTCAATGGAATAAGTAAATGTCCCCGTGCTGTATGTTGTGGGTAGAAGGATTAAATTATTCTCCAGAAGACTGTCACAGAGCAGCACTAGATCTAATTATAGATGATGAAAGAAGTGAAGTAGCAGAGTTTGAATGCACTGCTCAGGACTCTTAGGTAAAATGAATCAGTGGGCCATTTAACGTCAGATTAGTATGGCAGAAACCTCTTACACAAAATCGAGTTATTCCAAATGCATTAGAAAGCAAACCCCAATTGTATACATTTATATACCCATGCATGTGTGCATGTTGTTTTGTATTTCTTTACCAAAGAGTATTTTTTTGTGGTGAGGTTGGCTGATGGCTTGTTTGTATATAAGACACTTTTGGTCTTGAATAAAAATCATAAATATAAATGGGGAAAAATTTGCTTTCACTGGAGGCTATATAACTTAACCCACGAAAAATTCGTTCAAAATGTATCTGTTGATTAGCTTGCATGAGGTGGAATATAATTGCTTTGACTTTGCTTTTGCCCTTAGAAGAAGAAATCTGAGAACTGCCATGGTTATCTATTTTATATTAAACTTAACATCAGAACTGAGATACAGATATTTCAGAGAAACTGTGTTTATTCAGTGATGTTTGAGACTCCCAGGTACCTGTGATGGTGTAGGCCATGTCTCCTGCTTAAATGAATGTCACATTGTTGCTTCTCTTTCCCTTTCACTTTCAAGTGGCAAGATCTGGCAGGCATTGAGAGCCTTTTGTAAATATACAGTGATAATAGAAAATTGTATTCCCATTTATCTTTTTCAAGGAATTCGTCTTTTATGTTTGTGAAAAAAACCTCATTGTGGAAGGAGGTCTGTATTTCACAGCAGCTTTTCAGCCTTTCCTAGAATCACAGAATGGTTTGAGTTGGGAGGGGCCTTTAAAGCTCATCTGGTCCAACCCCCTTGTAGTCTGCAGGGACATCTTCAGCTAGATCAGGTTGGTTTTGTGTAGGTATTTGCATGGAGTACAAGCAGATTTCAACCAAGTTAATGTTGTGTATCAGAGTTATATGGAAGAGGACCAAAATTAATTTCTGAACAAGTGCCTTTTCCTAGTGAGGATTCTTCCCTGTGCAGTCCTCTTGTCATTGCAGATTGCTGGATGCAAATGTAATCTGTTTCATCAGGCCGAACAAATAACCTGTGTGGTTCCTGAGCTACAGGTTAGGGAGCATTATCTGGTAGTGTTCAGTGTTTTGCAAAAAGTTGGGGCACCTCTTTGTACTAGGTAAGCTAGTATTGAATTGTCACTGGGCTTAAGTTAGCAGAAGGGCTGGAAGTTTGACTGTAAAAAGTTATATGTGTTTCCAGAAAGGGCATAGTTTAGTCTTTGAACTAAAAAACAACAGCATTAGATTTTAGGTTCAATTTCCACCCCTTGCAGTCCTCTTCTTGCCCTCTCCCTGCCTATCCGTATCTTGAAGAGCTGATTTTTGTCTCACCTTAGGGCTCTTTTTACTGGTCCCAATTGTTATATTTCAAAGACTGTAGTCTCCTTGTCATCGCATAGTTCCATGGCTTTTAACATTGGGAAAGACTGTTGAAATTCATCTACCTTCTGTATAGTGTATTCTGGAATTTTGCTTTTACTCATCTGTATGTCAGGAAGAAGTTTTGTTTAAGAACTCTCTGAGTAAAAGAGGAATCATCCTTCCAGCTCTTGGAGCTACTTGGCATGCTGTTTATGCATGTGAGATGGGTGCTTTTCCAAACTGGCAGAATCTGAGTGCTCTGTTTATAGGTACTAAAGGTACTGTAGGTGTTCCATCATGTCTGAGTGTGATCTCTTTATGTCAGCACTGCTTGGTGCAGAAAGTCAACTGTTACAGATTGTTTTCTCTGTTTGGCTTTGTTCCAGATACATTACCTCCTTGTAACTTTTTTCTTTTGTTCCTAACAGTTTTAAGAACTTTGATTTAGAAGACTCTCAGAAGTGTGCAGTAGACTGGCTGATGATTGGCCCCTCTTCCAAGAGAGAGGAGTACAAAGTGTGTGGGTCTTCCATACCTCCCTCTTTCATCTCTGCAAGGGACCACGTTTGGATATTTTTTCACTCAGATGCAGCAAGCTCAGGACAGGCTCAGGGATTCCGCCTTTCTTATATTAGAGGTAAAACTTTACAGTTTTGTTGTCTTCAATTACACTCTCTCTGGCAACACTTGAAGATGGTAGTAATTTTTGTTGGCAGGAGTCTTGGGCCAGTCTTGATGACTGTGAAGTGTTAGCGTGTTAACTCTGGTACTGTTTCCACTCAGCTTTTTAACAGTGTTCCTGACTTTTGACCTGCAGGGTAGTAGATGTTAAAAAGTCACATCAGATGGTTCCAAAAGTTTTGATACTGACTTTTTTCTTCTTGCCTTCTTTCACAGGAAAGATAGGTCAGGCTGTGTGCCAGTCAGATGAATTCCGTTGTGCAAATGGAAAGTGTATTCCCAGTACTTGGAAGTGTAATTCCATGGATGAGTGTGGTGATAATTCGGATGAGAGAAACTGCACTCTTCCTCCAACAGACCCTCCATCCAGCATCTGCCCCTCAGGAATGTTCCAGTGCAGTGCAGCCCACTCCACCAAGTGCTTGTTGAACGAGCTGAGATGTAATTCAGTTAAAGACTGCAGTGATGGTTCAGACGAAGATAATTGTCCTGATCTTTCCTGTGGCAAAAGGCTGGGTAATTTTTATGGATCTTTTGCTTCCCCAGACTTATTCCGTGGTGATCACAGCAGATCAGACCTTCGTTGCACATGGTATGTGGACACACAAGATAATCGACATGTTCTGTTGCAGCTTGATTTGCAGTTAGGCTACAATGACTATGTCAAGGTGTATGATGGCATCGGAGAGAGAAGTGATAAATTGATGCAAACATTTTCATACCACAACAACAGGCACTCGGTAAGCGTGGAGTCATCAAAGGGCCAGCTCACTGTCTCATATCATGCCCATTCCAAGAGCACTGGCCATGGGTTCAATGCAACCTATCAGGTGAAAGGCTATTGCCTTCCTTGGGAACACCCTTGTGGAAGCGATGAGGAGTGTTTCACAGATAAGCAGCATTGTGATGGCTGGTGGCACTGTCCAAACGGCAAGGATGAAGAGAACTGTCCTGCTTGCCAGAAGAATGAATACCCATGTGAGGGAAACAGTGGGCTTTGTTACTCAATACTTGACCGCTGTAATAACCAAAAGAACTGCCCAGACGGCTCGGATGAAAAAAACTGCTTCACTTGCCAGCCAGGAAACTTCCATTGTGGTACAAATCTGTGCATCTTTGAGACCTGGCGCTGCGATGGCCAAGAAGACTGCCAGGATGGAAGTGATGAACATAACTGCCTGGTGATCGTTCCCAGAAAGGTCATCACAGCTGCTCTGATTGGCAGTCTCGTGTGTGGCTTGCTGCTGGTGATAGCACTGGGTTGTGCATTTAAATTATATTCTCTGAGGACCAGGGAATACAGGTAAACATCTTCCTTATATGCTGCTTTGGTAGCAGTCGGGTTTTTTTTTTCCTTTGTTAAAGGAAAAAAGTTGGTTGTTAAACAGAGATTTGGGAAAGTAGTGTGAAAGCAATCCAAGGAATTGATGACAATTAAAGTGCTACGTTTAGAGCACAGTAGTAAAGTTTTTCAGAAGTCGTGAGGGGAATGTCAACTCTTCTGTGATCAGTGAGAAATACACATTTATTATGCAGCCTGGCAGAACCCGTATCTAACTTAAAAAACTATTTCAAGCAGTTTCCTCTCCCTTGTCCTCCCCATGTGGCAAACCCCTTGCCCTTGGCTAAAAACTGAGTGCTGAACTGTTACAGTGAAATCTTTACTGAATCTGAACTGAATAACCCCCAATCCCTCCCAAAATACTCCAGTTCTCTGTGTACTAAACGCAGTGTCCTGCAGTGGTGGGTCCTGTCCTGGCAGTTTCACCTCTGCTGTTCCTGTCAGTGTGAGATGTACCCCCTTCCCCTGGTCCTGTACGCCTTGCTGTAGGCATAGTGCACATGTTTTTGTGCCTTTGTATGTTTGTCCAAGCATGGTTCTGCCTTTTGGGAGAGTGTTGTAAGGGACTTTCTGAAGCCTGTCTCATGTCATACACGCCAGGTCAGTGCTGTGCTGCTGACACGGTTTGTGTTTTCTGCATTCCCTTCTGATCAAATCTGCATGATTAAGGAGCTGGAAAACAGCTGCTGTGCTGTGTTGCTAACCTCACTGCCTCGATTCTGGCAGGACAGCCAAAGCTCTCTGCAGCTGCAAGCTGCCCCTGATGTGTGATTGTTTCCAGTTCTTAATGTTGTCTTTTCCAAAAATAACCTTTGGGCTCTTGCTGAACAAGTTACCTCTGTTACTGGGGTAAGCTGGGCAATTGAAATGACAGCATTGCCACGGAGTCCAACCTGGGACTGCAGAGAAGAGTTGGCTGATTTGATTCACTGGTACTTACACCCTGTAATCTTATTCCTTTTGTTTATTTTAGTATCCTAGTAAGATTTTCACAGAACCTAGTTGAAGATTTGCATTTTTGCTGCTAGCAAGAAGTCCTCTACACTGCTTTTATAGATCAATGTGAGGGAGGCAGGACAAACTGTCTGTTACTTCTCTTCTCTCTTTTCCCTCTTGGTTCTGTTTCCAGAGCATTTGAGACTCAGATGACACGACTCGAGGCAGAGTTTGTGCGGCGGGAAGCTCCACCTTCCTACGGGCAGCTGATTGCACAAGGACTTATCCCCCCAGTTGAAGACTTCCCTGTGTACAATGCATCACAAGTATGGACACACGAGCACCAGAAAACCTATCAGCATCCAAACTGCTATAAATTAGATTCAGTCTGGAACTGTGTTCTTTCAGTAGCTATGCTAATTATATGGAAGTCATATAAAAATGTGTGTGTTTGCCTTAGAGCTGAAGATCCACAATTACGCATCTTGGTGCTGTGGGTAGTTTTGAACACATTAAATGTGTTTGCTGGGGAACAGCAGTGAGATAAGCACATGCTGTTCTGCTGTACATCAAGATAGAATGAGCCGAGACAGAGAGAAAGGTCAGAAAGTAAATAGAAAAAAGGCTTTTCAAGTTGAAACTGTAAATGTGCACAAAGCGATAAGAAAGCAAGGTCTCTAGCAGTATTTTTTTGAAATTCTGGGATTATTTTTCATTTCTAAGTACATTACACTGGGAAGCCATTAAGTCATTCTTATATTTCATTGCTGAGTTCTCAAAAATCCCCTGTGCCCTGTCAAAAATATCCAGCTGGGATATGGCTCCTTGTGTGATAAAGCTTTTGCAGTTTGTTACTCAAGGGGAGAAGCAGTTTCCTTTGGTCCTTGTTCTCTGCTGGTATTATCAGCTTTTGAGGGTCCACTGCTATTGCTGCTGATAGAGAACTTGGTGATCTGCAGTCTGTTTCTTTAGTGGTGCTCTGATTGCATGAGTGGAGCATCTTTCTGTGTAGACACAGCTTAAACTCATTAATGGAACACTGTAAGGGAGAGTCTTTGGCACAGGCAGAACTGCCTTTGGTATTCTTAAATAGTTCAGTAGAAAATCGGTATTTAACAAGGAAGTGCAGGGATCAAGTCTGAGAATTCGGATAAGGTGGAGATATTAGTGGAAAGAACAGGGTTTAGCAGAAGTATTTTGGATGTGAAGTCATAGTTATGTCTGTGTTGCAGGCTTCTGTGCTGCAGAACATTCGAACAGCCATGAGGAGGCAGATGAGGCGACACTCGTCAAGACGGAGCTCGTCGCGGCGGCGCTTGGGGCGGCTCTGGAACAGACTCTTCCACAGACCTCGGGTGAGAGGACAGATCCCCCTCCTGACACCTGCTCGCACTTCACAGACTACTCTGGGTGATGGGATCATCAACCGTACTGATGGGACTACTCGGAGTCCTCCACCTTCCCCTGAAGGACCTAATTTAGAGCCAAATGGCCAAGCCAGGGGCCTACAAGAAGCTGTATGTAGCAGCTTGCAGCCAGAGACTGAAGTCACAGAGCCATCACCTTCAAATGTCTTACCCAATACTTGCACAGCAGCACACGCAGAGCCTGAGGCTGGACAGGCTGATAAGTCTTTAGGTGATGAGACATCTGGCAATGAGCTTAAGCAGGCCAGTAAAGTGAATTCAGGAAAGGCTTTCAGAGATCCTTTATCTGAAAGCGTTACGGAAACGATCCATGGAGGGTCAGCATCCAGGAGGACTGTGCCAGAGGACAGTACTTTAAGTAGAAGTCATCCGCTGAGTGAAGAGCCATGTAGGTTACCCTTAAAAAAGTGGGAGTCTGCTTATTCAGACAGCTCTGTGAATGTTCATATCCAACTGGATGGACAAAACCAATGTTGCCCTAACTCACACCAGGAGGAGCCTTTGGGTATTCATGCGGCTTGTTGCCATTCTGTGGAAGTGCCAATGTTAGAGTCCTCTACTCCTCTCTCTGAAATCAGTACCAGTGATGATGAATCTTTACTTGTTTGCTAATAAAAATTTTTGGTTTGGCCCTGTAAATTTTGTAACTTCATTGTTTATATGATAGTGCACTTTGATGACAGATGGTATGTCTATGCTCCCACCTTTGTCTCTTAAAACCAGTGTGCTTTAATCCCACAGGGAGTACAGTACAAGACTAAATGGGACAAGTTTTTGTCTTCATTGCTATTCCTGAAACTCCTGTGGGGCAGAAGTAGGCCAATATGTGATGTCAGGGGCTCGGACAGCAAGAATGTGTCGCTGCAGTTTAGAGGCATCTCTGTCTTCTGTGCATTTCCTTACTCTGCATTCAGGGAATTTGTGTTTCTTTGCTTTTCAGGTGGTCTTAAAGAAACCAGAGAGAACTCTGTTGGAACCTGAGGCAGGCACCAGTCATTGTAACTATGAGTACTCAAGTAGAAACAACATTTTTGTCTTTTTAGATGTCGTAATTAAAGTAAAATTTAATTTTGATTACAAATACTTACATAAAATCCTTTTAGCTTCCTCCTTATAGAAATTGCTCATGCCTTTGCTCCCTTCAGAAATGTTTTGATGGCCATATGTACCTTAAAGCATCCACTGAAACCAAAGTTGCTGTATAGAATACCCACCTTTGTAGTGGGTATATAGAATACCACCAGCTTTGTAGTAACAGATTAGCAGTGTTCAGTGTAAGCGGAGTGCATTGAACCCTGGCTGCAGCAATATTTCTTCTTTGTGTTGTCATGTTGCATTCTCTTCAGAGTGATGTGAAGGTGGAAGTATTGTTTGCTTTCTCCCTATCCTCCTTTTTTCTCTTCCTCCCTTCTGCTTTTAGGGACTTGTGTGATTATACCACTTTGGATATGCCCTGAAGGATGCTGAGGTTTCTGGGCTCCCTGTGGCTGCAGCAGGTAGTGCTGTGCACCTGGTAAACTGCTATTTTATTTTGAAAGAAAATCTGCCTCACAAGTTAGCTCATAAATATGCTACCTAGCTGCAGATATATAAATCAGGGTGGGTTTTTTTATTTTTAGAGGTTGTTATTTTGTTTGCTTTTTTCTTTTAAGAACTTAAATAGTTCAGTGCAACTTTCAAAGCTGACACTGTGTGGATTGTATGAATGTTGGAATGTAAATTGATGCCTTTTTCGGTTTTAAAATTTAACTAAAAGCAAGTATGTTACTTACCTGGAAGAAAGTTGACATTGCTTACACAGGAGTGACTTGGTGTACAATGACAGAACATTACTGTGTGATTTCTTGTCCCCAGTGTGATGGTTGTGATGCTGGCTGGGACCCCTGCCCCGTTCTAGCAAGCTTTGCTTCGATTCCTCCATGACACAGTGACAAACTAAAATGCTTTATATAGGAATTAACAAGGAACTTAATGCTGTTGCTCTGTAAAATACCCAAGTGCTCTGAAGCCTGTTTATTGCTTTAGGATTTCAAGTTGCCCAAAATTATTAACTGAACTTATTAAAATTGAGGTGGACTTTGGCATTGGTGGACCTAGGCTTGGCTGTCCACGGGACCCTCCTGGCTGTAGAGGCAAGCAGGCTTTTGCAGTGGGCAGTTAAGTTTACATCAAAGTGTCAAAGATATTTTTCTGTTAAATGTCCTGATTCTTTTACTAGGACTCCCTTAGGAGAGCCTTAGAAAAAATAAGGAATAGGAGTTTGGCTTTACTGAAGTGTAACATGAAAGGAATTAAATTGAAGTGATTGATTTTTCTTTTTTTCTCTTCAGTTGCAAACTGTCTTCATACTGCATTCGAGAGACAGAAGATTCAAGCTGCTTAAGGGCATTAATAGCAGGAAGGGCTTGTGGCAAAATTTGTAAAAAGTAAGAGTCCTAGTTACGTAATTAAATACTGCTCCCATTTTTGTTTTTTCCAAGAGTTTTTGTGGTTAGAATTAATTTCATCATGGGAAATGTAGTTTCGAAAGGGGTCTTGTTTTTATATCATTTGTAAACATTTTTGGTACATTCCAACTTTGCAAGGCCATGTACTGTAGTCATTACACTGTTTGTTTGCATCTAAGGCAACAGGCTTAGGTCTCTTTACATTTTTCTTTTGCCTACGGGTAATTTTAAATGCATAGAATTCTATGTGTGAAGTAGTTAATTGTAATTGAGAGGGAGATTATATTTTAAGGTTAATGTTGTGCACATATGAAGGACCTTAGAAATAAGTGTGTATTTAATTCTGTTACAGAAATTTATTCCTATAATAAAAAAAAGTTGATCATCTTATGCCTTAAACTAACACTACTCTAAGGCTCTTAAAGTTGAAATATGTACTTCAGAATACTGCCATATTTTGAGAATAACCCTGAACAGCTAGCACTGCATTTTATTTTAAGATGTGGAACTTGATAATTTCTTATTTTGTGCATTTGTGTTGTCCACTTGGTAACTCAGTGGAAGTTTCACTGGGAAAGTTTGATTTTTTAGAAACTTTAAACATCTAGTCTAATGAAAATTCGCTGCTTGAAGTGTACGGAGATGTTCACATCTCTCACTACAGGACTTTATAACCATGCATCAAGGTACACAAGTCTGGTGCTCTTTGTAAGCACCTAACTTTTGTGTTCTGCAACCCAATATTCTCTCAGCTCCCCTAGCTCATTCCTGGGATGGTTGCAAATGTACTGTTAATTTTGCAGAAGAAATCTCTGTCTGCACTTTGAGCACAAGTAAGTGCATTGCAGTGTCCTGGAATGTTAATACCTGAAGAAACCACAAAAGCTGCCTTATTGTCTGCCCTTCCTTCAGGTCATGTAAATGTCCTCAAAAGACACCTGAGTTCTGTTTCATGTAAGCTGCTTCCTTGTATTTAGAGCTTTGTAAAATTAAAAAAAACCCAAACAAAACAAACAGATGCCACAAGAAAGAAAGAAAGGAAAAAAACCCAAACAACAACCCAACCCAACCAAACAAAAAAAACCCCAAAACCAGGGAAACTGCTACTCTGCTTGGTGTGAACAGGAAATTTAGTTGTTACATTTGTTTGCTTAGTGGAAAGCATCACATTTGAATTACTAATCATACTAAAGTTATCAGCTAACTTGTTAATTTCTTGTTATTTTAATAATTCTTTTCTTCACTCCTTGAAGAATTTTGTAGACAGAAGAGAAACAAAGTATTTAAGCTAGTTTTGTTTTTTGTTTGTTTGACTGCTTAAAACAGGAGAGCTCTGTATCTTAAGAAAAAAACCCTCCCTAAAAAATTTCTGAAGAGAGAATACCTACAGTGTTTTAAGAAGAATGCAAGATCATAGGTAGGATTAAGGAAAAAGCAATGCCTGTGGGTTTTCTTTTACTGCTATGAAAACATGAGCTATATTTCTGTTTGGAATTCTGACACCTTCCAACTTGTGTATGATTCTATAACATCCCTTAACTGTACTGTTTTTCTGTTCCCCTGTTTGGATTTTTTCTTTTGTTCTTGTTTTTTAATTTTTATTTACATGTTGTATATATTCATTGAGATATAAAATTTTTACAGCAAAATATGTACAATTACATAGTTCAGGGATGGCATCATGGTTGGCATGTCTGCTGGTTCCTGGACAATGATACTAAGTGAGTAAGATGCTGGGCATCATCATACTTTGCTCATGCTTTTGATCTCTTTAATTTTTAATAAAATCTCATGTGCCCAGAGTCTGTGGGTTTCTGACTGTCACTCTTACCACCAAAGTTCAAGTGTGTCTAAATTGTACTCCTGTGGCCTTTGTATGACCTTGTATATACCAATGCATGGCTTAATACATTGACATGAATATGAAGGGTAGAGTTTATTAGGGTTTTTTTTTTTTTTGTTTTGGTGGGCTATTTTTTGTTTTGTTTTTAATTACCTGCTTTTTCTAGTAGCTGAAACCATGGAGATGCATCACTTTTTTAGTACATGTGAAATCTTTCCATTCAGTGTTGTGTATAGCTGCCTTTAAAATGCATGCATCCATATACCCCAGGTAATGAAGCCCTGAAGTGTGTGGCACTTAAGGTAGTTAAAGCAATAATAATTTCTGAACTGCAGCTCCTTCCCATTAGTGAGGGCAGTGCTTATTTTGCTGACACTTCCCCTTCCCAGGCTGTGCTTTGGAGGGCTCTATCCTGTGTTTTTGGAGGGCTTTATCCTGCTGTTTTTCAGTAGAAGGTGGAGGTCAAGTTATTCTGTGTTGACAGAGATCTACTCTAGAGGCTTGGAAATTTTTATTTGCATTGAGAAAATTGGACAGACTTTATGGTTGTCCAGATTTATCTGTAGCCATGAAGGATGGGGGAGGATACAGCTTGTTGCAGAGAGGTAATAGCTTCTAACCTAGTAGAGTGAGTGTTTGCTTTGCTTTGTCATGAAGTGATGATTCGGCTGCTATGATAGTGGCAGAAGCTGGAACACTGCAAACCATATCCTAATGTAAGTGAGGTTCCATAAAATGGAAATGGGCTAATAAATGATACCTTTGCACTTGCAGCAGAATTTGTTGTCAGGCCATCCAGGCCAACAGATATGGCTTACGGCAAACCAAGGAGCTAGCTTGAAAAGCCTTAGGGGAATTATTATTTTTTTAACAGGCTTTTCTCCATCATGGAGAAGAACTGCTTTTACTTGCTTAGGGATTTTTTTGTCTTTGCAAGAAACTGAGTTTTAATCTCCCAGGCAGATGTCCGGATTAAAACCCCAGTGCAAATGGCAATCTGCCCATGACCTGAACTGGGCAAACTGTCTCCTGTCTCGTCAGTCTGTTACCCTGGCAAACTGTTCAATAAGCCATCCTCCCCTTCCTGATTCTGTCTCTTGTATTCCTGGCTACAGGGATTACATGATGACCAAGGCTGATGCAAGTGGTAGAGGTTTGTTTTGTTCCCTCTTAATTTTGTTTCCTGCCTTGTGATGACACCTAGGTTTCCTTTCTATCACTCTCTCTCACCTTAGGATTTTAGGATAAATTTCTTTTTGACCTCTTGGCATCTTGCGGCCACTTTCTAATCCTTTTCTTTGGGTTTGCCTTTTTCATGTATCCAAGTGCAGAATTTTCTCATTGATGTTGGAGCACTGGTGAGAAGTGTCCAGGAATGATGAGGAGAGGTTTAGAAAGCCAAGGAGGCTTTGTCTGCGTTTACAAATGGAGCTGGATGTGGTGAGCCAGGTCAAGTGCATCCTTCTGAGACAGGGCACATCCACCTGAACTGTGAAGATTTAGAAAAAGATGGATTCCAGCAAGGTGCACTATGTTTTTAATTCTTTATTTTATTTTTATTTGTGACATGTACTTCAGTATCTCTTAAAACTCCTCAGCCCCTGAGTAAAGGCTGACTCCCTGTCATTTGGTGCTTGGTACAAAGGGGCTGGAATGGAAATGGTCTTGGTTTTCAAAGTTTCAGGAATTCACAAATGTGGGAGTGAAACATGAGAAATACCTTGACAAAGGTCTCTGAAAATTAAGCGTGGGACAGCACGTTCCCTGGGGGTTGTTTGTTTGCTTGTTTGTTTGCTTTCCCCTCAAAGATGAGTCATTTTATGTAACTCCAGCTCGTTGGCATGGACAGGCACGTTTGCTTTCTCAGCATTAACTTTGTCCACAGGAAAGCAGTGGGCTCTGTGCTGGACTTCCCAGCCCACCCCAGCTCCTCACCCCACTGTGGTGGTGGCGGCTTTTCTGGAGCCACCATCTCTCCTCCTGTGGTCAAAGGCTGAGTCAGGGTTATGCTTTCAGAAGAAATTGAGTGTGGCTAATGAAATCTTGACTGCATATTTTTTGGATACATTTTTTGTGAAGATGCTGCCAACTCAAACGTAATTTAAAATAACACTGTGACTCATGAATCCTTTCTGAGTTGGAGGAAAGCTCTGGCCTGATAGGAGTCTTGTTTCTTGACCCTGCTGAGATCAAGCTTTTCTGGGTTAAATAGTAATGTGAGCTGAAATCAACTGATTTCTTACTAAGTTGATGAAAATACTTGAGATCAGCTGGGCCAGCAGCAGCAGCAGCTCTGCCTCATTCTCCCTGTGTTTGCCCTGGTGCCCCCCAGCTTCTGTTTCCTGTGGAATCCCACCTGCTCTGCCAGAGGGCCTCTGCCCCATCTCTGGTTTGCAGCATGCATGGCACAGTGACATCCTCATCTGTTGCTCCTCTTCTTACTGTGATAATGCAGGTAAGAATAATCCAATACATCTTTCATGGACTTTGCAGGCTGTAAAGCTGAATTACAGGTGATTCTCTTGTCAATACTTGCATTATTTTGTTTGCCCTCTGAAATTCTCTGAATCCTGTATTACTGACAGTGCTAAAAGAATAAACAGCATGGAGTATTTTTTTGCATTATAGCCTCTAATATTATATGCTACATAAAGATAATAGCATATATTATATATTCCTATATAATATTGCATTGCTTTTAAAGCTTTGTTTAAAATTCTTTTGGAAACATTTTGCTGTTCTTTATCAAGTATCACAATATTCTTGACATAATTGTGATATTATCTGTCTCAGGCTTTTCCTGCTGTTGTGGGCTTTAAAATACCAGCAATTATGTCTCCTTTGGGCCTGTTGTTTTATTTTTTTGAAAAATTACACTTTCACAGAGTTAAGGATGCTGTATATAAGTTTATCTTTCTAGTTAGAAATTGTACACATTAGAAACCTGCTTTTGCAAAGTCTTTGAAAAATAATACATGTAATATTGGGGGCACAGATGAAGCAGTTCCTGAAAATGAAATAAGACATTGTGGGTTGGCTTTTTGGGCTTGGTATGTAGTTTGAAGATGAGCTCTACTTAACTATCATGTTTTAAATTCAGCCTTCTCATTTAAGGCTAAATGTTGATTGTTTTGAAGCATGGCAGTATAATCAGGAGAAATTTGAACCAAACCCGGTTAATGACTATGAGACAATTGGTCCTTTAATTTTGCTTTTGATTTCCTTAAACAATAGCCAAGGAAAGGCCTTGGTAGCAGTTATAGCACATGATTATTATTATTGTTGTTGTTGTTATTACTCTTACTACTACTGCCTTTCTCATTACCATACAGACTTGTTTTCTCAAGAGCTGCAAAGTTTCCATGCTGGCTGATTTCCATAACTTAATTATTTACAAACAAAATAAAACCACACTAAATCATAATAGTTCTGAAAACAATCATTATTGCTGGTGCTATAATGCATTTAATTTTCCCACTAGATAATGAGGTTATTGAAAAAACTTAATCTGTTGGAAATTATACCACAGAAAGTGGATTTTGAACCATGGAAATTAAGACTCAATCACAAGAGCCTCTGACATGGTTATTCAGGTGCTTCTTTGCCAGTAGAAATAAGGGAGGTGTGCTGTGATTTAAAAAACCAAACAAACAAACCAAAAAAACCCCAAGCTGAATATATATGATTTTCATTAGCAAACTTTATGTAGTCATAACATTTTTTAGAATATGGAATGTCTCTTTTCATGTGTGCATATGTACACACAAAACCACACCTTGTTCTTTAGCTAAATACATATTTTAATCTCTTATGATTAGCAGCTTTATACAAAGAGAAGAGTGTAAGTTCTGTTTCTTTTTAGTGTCTACCATCTGGAAGTTCAGTGAGAGATAGATAGGTATTTAAAAATAAAAATGCTTCTGAATAATGTATTGTGGTGGAAAGATAGATTCCTTGAACTTGCTCCTCATTTTGAATCTGTTCTCAAATCTTTGTAGAGCGTGTGTGGTACTTGATAATCTAAGAGATAATGAATCCTTCATTTTTGTACCAGGGCCTGTGACACATGGGAAGATGCTTTTAAAATTGGCTGTTACCAAGGCTACTGAGCATGATAGTTTTTGTTTTCAAAAGTTGCAAAAGAATAGTAGCAATTCAAAATATTGCTAAAAGCTGTTCTCACATTTTGCATTTTCAAAAGATTCTTTGGTGTGAAAGTGGCCATATTGCTACTGCAGCAAATCTCTATATATTAATTAAATACACGACTAGATTTTTTTCTAGGGTTTGCCACAAATAAAATATGCAAAACACTTTCTAGAGAGCATCTGATGTGAGAACGATTTAGGCTTGCTACTTGGCTGAGCATAGTTGAAGTGGGGAATTTGTCTCTGAAGCAATGTGACATCATCTGGTACTTCAAGAAAAAGGAGAAATGTTGGGCTTGGTTCCCCTGTCTCCCTAAGTTCCCGCTGCTGAGCCCACTGAAAACCCTTCCCCATCTCTGATGGTGCTGAGCTTCACTCCAGAGCTCCTGGTCAGTCAATGAGCTCCGTTCCCACCGGGCACACAGAAGCCCAGCTTTGCCTTTGCAAAAATGCTTCAAAAGTGAGAGATTTGTGATTTTATCTCAACTTCTGTATGGTTTTTTTTCCTCTGAGTCACCAAATGATCTCTGAATAGTCAAGCAGCCTGTTGGTTTTGTGCCTTTACCCTGAGGTCAGCCCAGGCTGGTTGGGGGTTGGTGCAATGACCCTGCCCCGGTGAGGGGCATTTTGCTCTTGCAGGTGTGTAGAAGGATGATCTTTTGGGTTGCAACTTTGAAACCTCATGTGTCACGGGCGGATTCACCCCACCTGGGGACAGCAACAGGAATATTTCCACTGGGATGGATGTCAGAGGGATAATTTTTCTTGATTTCTGCACTTTGATTTTGTGTTGGTAGCCACCCTACTTCTGAAATGCCTGAATGTTTGTCTGATGGACCCTCATGGCAGCTGAAGCCAGTATTTCAGAGCTGTGTCTGTGCTGCTTTCCCTTGCTGAGCAAGCACACTGCCAGAAAAAAAACAACGAACAAACCAATTTTTTTTCCCCTATTTTTTCCTTTTTTTTTTTTTAGGGAAAAACTAAAAGCTACAGATATCATAAAGGATGTAGCTCATTTTCTGGTCTTCTCTATAGGAGCACTAAAACTTTTTTTTCCTTTTTTTTTTTTTTTTTTCCTTTTTTTTTTTTTCTTTTTTTTACAGAAAAACTTTTTGCAAAAATCAGCATGTAAACAAGAAGCCACTTCAGCCCCCGAGGCTGCATTGTTATTTCTTTGCTGTGGTCTCTCCTACTGGTCGCAGAGAGCGGGCTGAGGGTGTCTCCTCCTCGGCAGCTCCCCCCTGGGGGTAAACCACAAAACACAACTTCTGTCCCCAGAACGTCAAGGATTCTGTGAAGAGCAAACACACGGGTGGTTAACTGGGTTCCTTAACACTGCTGAACAGAAGGGTGATGCTGGGAGCATGCAATGTGAGAAGGAGCCTGCAGCCTCTCGCAGTGCATCCTCAGAGCAAAACAATTAAAAGCCAGACACAAACCAGAAGAGTTGGGTGCAGTTTTAATTTTACCTAAGTAAGGTTTTCTTATCTTTGGAACATGAAATAATGCATTGTGCCATGCGGGGCTTATGTAGCATGACTTGCTGGTGGCACTGTGACAGTAGGAACGCAAAGCTCTTGGCCATTTATTAGTTCATTTAATCTTCATATGCTTAAAATTATACCCCTGTGCATCTGCTCCGGGACAAGCTGCGGTGAGTGAGCTGAGTGAGTGGGGAGATGTCCAGAGCCATGGAAGGAGGCAAATGTGCCCAGGAACAAAAGAAGCAGTTGCTCAAAGGCAAGTGCTGTCTGATCCCCAAAATGCCACTGAAGCCAGAGATGTTTTGTGCCCAGGGACTGCCAGTGGCTCAGGGTGATGGTTGGACTCTCATCCCAGAATCAGGTGATTCTGGGTTGTTCTAGTACTGATGAATCCATCAGAGGTTAAGCAGATCCCTGTGGAGCCATGGACAACCAGTGGCCCCAGGAGAGTGGCGAGGCACCGCGGTGCTGCCTTACCTATTAGCTTATTTACACACTTTGGTTTATTTCTCCAGTAGACTCCAAGAAAAAACACTGGCACCCCAGTTAAAATGATGATGAGCCCAACTCCACAGACGACTGGCTCAGAGTATAAGCTGAAGATCAGCAGAAATGCCCAAAATGCCAGGTAGGTGATGGGGATGAGGAGGTTCACCTGCCAGGAGAGAGCAGAGCAGAGCACAACTGTGCAGAGCACCAGCAGTGGCTGACTGGCCCCGGGGGCTGTGGGCAGTGCTGCAGCCTCAGGACCCCACCCTGGGTTGTGCCCCTCTTCCCTCCACCCTCCAGTCATCCTTTCTACCCATCCCAGCAAATTTACAAGGGGTCTGCTTGTGTATCCTGTTTTTATACTGATGGCACTTTGGGACATGGTTTGGAACCTTACAGTATTACCGCTACATCAAAAAAATAAACTGTTCTTCAAAATGAGAGGATGGAGGGCTTGGTGTGCCTGTCCTGCACTTTGTGTTGCTATGGTAACCGTGAGATTTAGCTTTAACATTGTCACCTTGATAGGTCTGAAGATTTTGGGCTTCTTCCAGCGTAACACGATCAGGCCTATAATTGTTACTCCATAGCAGAGGTAGTTAATAAATGACACGTAGTTGATTAGTGTGTATGTGTCTCCAACCAGCATGATGATAAGAGTGGCCAAACACTGCAAAGAGAGAAGCATTGTCTTACTTGGGTCATGACTAAAAAATGAGCTTAAAACCTATAAAACCAAGCTAAGAACCCATAAAAGCAGTGAAACTTTTGTTTATGGCCCTGCTGGGCATCTGCTCTCTTCTGCAATTTGATGAGTTATTCCTGAGCTGTGCCTGGGGCTGAATGGGGGTGTGGGGTTATCTGGAGCATGCCAAAGTCTGAGACCAGCAGGTCTGTTTATAAATACCCTGGGGTGCTGGCAGAGGTGGCTCTGCTGCCCATGGCCAGGAAGGCAGGGCTGGCAGAGCTCCCTGTGGACCCATTCATCCATTTCTGTTGCATGTTATTTTAAAATCTCTTGAACCTTATGGTGGAGACTTGTGATAAAAGAAGGATTTCTTGCAGACTGATGTGTTGTGGTCAGTGCAGTGCATTGTTGAGGGTTAGCTGTATATTATAAAGAATAAGAGCTTTGCCCTTTCCCCCTGCCAGCCCACGTCTCACGCCGCAGATGATCGGTGTCATTAATCTTTTGAGCATTATTGGAAACTGGCAGAGAGATGGGGACATTTCCATGCCTAGTCTTGCTTGTTCATGCTGTATTTCTGCATAACTCTGTAGAGAAACTAGAGCTGGCTCGAGGGCCAATGGGTTGCTCCTCATGTCCCACACCCCTTCCTCTCCAGTACCCGAGGAGCTGAGCCCCTCCCTGCACCATGGGTCCTACAAACCTTGTCTGCTGGTGGCGAGAGCCTGAGGGAACCAAACATCTAGATCTCTCCAGGTAGCACTCAGGATTTGAGACTGTGTTACTCCAGGCTCTCTTTTTGCTTATATTCCTTTATTTTAATTTGCTGTTTCAACAGCAAAGTCCTCTCGGGAGGGAGGGCTTCAGCACCACTGGCAGCAGGAGTTATGCTCCACTGCAACCAAACAGCCCTTTGGTCCCTCTGTTCCTCTGTTCAAAGCCTTGCTGGCTTGGCAGGCTGAGGGATTTCAACACCTTCAGCAGTCTGATCCCAAAACAGATATACAATAGGGACAGTGTTTTGTATTGTGCTGTAATATGGCCTCTGCTTTCCTGTGGCCAGCACAGGGTGTTGTATGCACACACGACCCTCTCCTGCCACTAACAGGTTTTGCAGTGATGCTGCTGGGAGCAGTGAGATTTCCTGTGTAGGTGACACTGATGTGTCAAATCTGCTCCCAGTGTGGGTGTGATCCCTGGCTGGTATGAGGCTGCTGAGGAGGTGCTGCTCCCCCCATCACCTGGCCACAGCCAGAGAGAGAGAGAGAGCCTGCTGCTCCCTGCTGTCTCACAAAAAAAAATCCCATTCTGTTTATTCTACATCTAATTTGCTCCCTTGGTTTTTGAAAAGATTAGTAAAAGTGTAGGTCTGACTGGTCATGTTAAAAAGGCCTTTCTCTAGGTACAAAGAAACCTTTCTGCATGCAAAGAGCTAGGTGTGTGATTCATTGGAAGGGAAAAGGAACCTGATGTGTTAATTAGGTTTGCCTAAAATCTGACCCAGTTTGCTATTGTAGCTGCCTCCAGTACATTTTTATATTTCTATTTGTTAAGAAATTAATATTTCTTCACAGCATTTGATATACCCTGCGCTGCATTAAAATGCCTTTGAATGATGAATGGATGTGCAGTGTTGGCTCTGTGGTTGGTAACTCAAGGGGATGGTTTGAGCAGAGTGGGGGTTGGTGTACGTCTGATTGATCATGCCTGGGCAGCCTGCTCCTGTCAGGGCTGTTCCACAGTGAAACAGCTTCTGCAACTCAACATGTTATTTCAGCTGATGCCTTTTTAAGGACAGAGGAGTTCTGCTTCCTCGGCACCAGTAGAGCTGAGCTGCCTGGCAGGAGCTTGTGGATGGGCTCTCTGGATGCTTGGGGCAGGGCAGATCTTGGGCACTTTACCCCAAAACCCTGCATGGGTAACGTGAGATGTTTGTGGTCAGGCATTAAGCCAGGGAATGCCTCAGCTAGATGGGCACTTTCTCATAAAAGTGGAATGTGCAGGAGGATTCTTGGGTGAAATTCGGTCTGGGTATATTGGGCCAGGATTACTCTTAGAGCCAGATGATACATAAGTGTGCACATTCCTAGTGCATCTGGGGTCAAACCCTCACTGTTTTGGTATCAGTGGCAAATCTGCAGTTGGCAGCAGTTGATGTAGCTGAAGTTTCAAGCAAATGCCATCCAGGGAATTTCCTCACTTGGACCACGTAGTCAGGGATGGCAGCATGAGGAATCATTTCAGCATCTTCTAGCTTCACTATTGGTAAAACTGTATAAAGCTCTTTGTTTTGAAGAAAAACTTCTGTAAGTCATTAGTATAATTTATGCTGTATAAAAAGGTAGAGAAGTCTTCCTGCAGGGGCACACTGGCAACCTGAACAGTCCCAAGCCCTCCAAACATTTGGGCCTGTTGGTTTCTGATCTTTGTAGGTGGCCTCTTGTCTGCAAGATCATTCAGCAGAGGCTTTATTCAGGGCTATTGTAATCATTGTCCCCACTTAATTTATTGGCCCACAGAAAATAAATACCCCTGGTCCTGTGAGCACTACCCCATCATCCCTCACAAGATGCTTTGTTTAGAGCACTTTTAGAGCACTTTGCCCTCTTCCTGGCATCTACCATGCCTCTGCTTTTACTGGTGGGATCTAAACTAGCTCTGCTTGAGTGGGATTAGCAGTGGTCATGGAGATTTCCAGACATGTGTGGGAAGTGGACGAAGTTAATCGCTAGAGCTCATATTTTCATAAATGAAGTATTTCTTTTTCAAAAACCGGTCTCTGCCTTTACTGTGGGTAGGACAAATGGTGACAGGCTTATATTGCAGCTCAAGTTAGGTGTGAGGGAAGCCCTCTAAGTGTTGGAGGGAGTAGGAGGGATGATTTTGGAGGCTGAAGGCTGCTCCTCTCTGGGGCTATCAGAGCTGCTCAGCCTGCACCCACCAGCAGGCCTTCAGGACAACTCACTTCTCTTCCTTTGGGGTCAGAATAACTTTTCCCAGTCTTCTCTCTGTGATTCAGAGTATTTCTAAATTCAGGATTTCTAAAAGCAGGTTAGAGCCATCAGAGCAGGAGCAGTCAGACTTACACAGACGAGCAGGGCAGGGATGGGTGTGCAGTTCTTGACATGGATCATGGCAAGCAAGCTCGGCAAGTGGCCTTCTCGGGCACCAGAGAAACATAATCTGGAAATAAGAACAATAACACTTTATCCTCTGGGTGTACAACAGCCTTATTAACATCTAGCCATACAACATCTCTAATCTCAATGGCCCCCCTTGGTCTTTTTGTGGAAGGTGGCTGTGGCCAGTGGGTTCTGGGCTGTGACTGGGAAAACCACCTGAGATTGTGTGCAACCTGGAGCAAGTTACTTTAACCAGACCATTCAGTATATGAGGCCTTTTAACAGCTAATGTCACCTGTGAAATGACTGCTCTGAGATGCTGAACTATCTCTGAGGAGAAGGACAGAAATCTGCCCAGTGCCTGTCTGCTGGCCAGCATCACCTCCTTACCCAGGGTGGGATGAATATGTGAAGGGTGTGAGGTGATCAGTCATACATAGCCAAGGCATACAAAATTCTCATAGATAATATTTCCAATGTCAAAAGGCTTTTGGATAAGATTGAACATGCCTTAAGATTCAACTTTTAAGTACATAACTTGTTATGTATGCACTCAGATTTGTTGCACCTCATTATACTTCTGAAAGTGCTGAGATAAATAACTGTTCCAAGGTACTTAAGACTTGGGCTCCTCAAAAAATTTTTTTTACTATTTTAATTAAGTTCAGACAGGTCAATTAATATAAATAGTCTTTAGATATTCTGGGCTCCCTATCATCAATGTGCACACAAAGTATTTTGCCTGAAAGGATTTTTTTACAGCATGGGAATGAAAACCTCTGTAACTGGGAACAGCACCAGGCCCCAAAACTCTTCTTTTAGGGAAGCACAGTTCAGATTGTAGCTACTGGAGCTTTATTGATGTAAAATGACTTTGGTTCCATGCTAAAGCCATATTTAGCTCTTACTGTGAGTTATTGCACATCTGAAGATGCTTTCAGTAGTTTTTAAGGATTGTTTTGCAAGAGATCACGGAATCCAATAGTACGTTTGCTGATTCAAAACAGAGCAATAATAACTGAATGTATCCAACACACCCAACAGTGACCTCATGCTCTACAACATCCAAAATGTCCAGCTAGTGTTTCTTTAGCAAATTAGATTAAAACAACCCCTCCCCAAATTAGATAACATTGATAAAATTGTACTCCATCTAACCTTGATGAGGTAAAAAGGTATCCATTTATTCCTCCAAATGTAGATAGGGCCACTGAGACTGGCATAACCCAGGAAAAATAGCCCAGTAACTTTTCACCAAATGTCTAAAGCAACAGAAGGCAGAGAAACTGAAATACACTGCAAAGCACAGAACTGAAATCAAAGTTTATTTTAGACATGCAGGGAATGGTTTACTTACTACCGCCACAGCGTTGGAGGACAAGAGCTCTTGGGGTGACATGGCAGTGAAATATGCAATGTTGGTGAACGTATACACAAATGTCACCAATGGGATGGATATGAATATGGCACGAGGTAGGTTCCTAATAAAAGAATTAGGAGGGTAGAGAAGAAATTACAGTCATGCACATCAAGAGCACAACAACCGTGTATGGCCCAGGGGGGGTCACCCAGCTGGGTGGGTTTGTGGGCTGCTTCTCTGGAGGGGAACCACATTTCCATCAATTCTTCAAGCTACTGCAGGTTGGAGAAGGCTAAAAGTTCTGTGACACATTGTGTCTGCAAAGGGGAGATACCTGGGACCAAATCACCAGACTGAAACCCTGTGGGCTGTTGGTTGGGTTTGAGGCAGTGTGTTGATGAAAAACAAAATAGCTATTTCTGAATAGCCCTAGATGCAGGCACCAGTGGTGGAATAAAATGCCTTGCTCTGGAAAAGAACAGGAGACCTCTTTAGAGGTCAACACCTGAACCATTCTGTATCTAACACAATAAAGCATTTCTCCCTTTGTGTCAGGTTTAGAAAAAGTTCTCTAAACAGGTATTTGATCTTTGTGATTTTGAACAGATTTATTAAAAATGGGAAGATTTTTTTGGTTATCCAATTATTTCCTTATATTTTAATTTTCCCTAAGAGGTTGCAAAAATAATATGTAAAATCTATCCTTTTTATTTGTCAACTGAGGCCATATTTGCCTTTTTTAAGTAATAACTTTTCATTATTCAGCTTTGAAATTGTGCTGGTCCATTAAAATGTTGGTGTTTTATTGAGGGAGCACATTCCACAGTTTCTTTATTCCTGCCAAGATCTCTGGACATTCCCTTTACTACTCACTAGTGTGGAGGCATGTGCAGAGCCCCTCGTAAGACTGCAGCTGTAATTCATTGCCATTCAGGCTGTGTAATAGCTTAAAGTACTTCTTGTTTAATTGCTGTGTGCATTGAATACCCAGAAATAACTCACCCTCCAAGAGCTGCTCTAGGCCTTCATCGTTCTGCTTCATCAGATCAGAAATGTTGAGGAGTTTGAGCTTTGCTTTCTAAACTAAAATTCCCTTTCCCTCCAGCTTTGCCAGCCTGCTCAGGATAAATCCTTCCCAAGCCCCATCCTGCACCCAGACCAGCAGTGACCCAACACTGGTCACCCCAGCTGGGGCAGGGAGCACTGCCCTCGCCACACAGTGGCTCTCTAACCTCTTCCAGGTGAACAGCCCCTTTGGGTGAAGAAGCCAAGCAACTTCCCATGTAATTCAACATCTTTCTAATAGTGGTGATTCTTCCTACAGGTACCTGTGTGGCATCTCATCACTGGTTAATTTTCTGCTGTAGAAGCAGTGTGTGATTGGATAGTGCCACAAAGATAATACTTTGCTGATAAGCTGATGTGACTCAGCCTTGTGCAATATATACTTAATTTCAGTGTTTTTTAACTTCCCTGCTATCTTTTCTAGACAGAAGATCTCTCTCACTCCTTTAGGGAGACCAGTCCCATAGACATGAAATGACATTGCTGCACCTTATGAAAATAATAATATTACCAGCTAGCTCCAATGTCTCTGCCCTTCAAGAAAATGCGGATGGGATGGAAATGGATACTTGCCTGCGGGGATCAACCAGTTCTTCTGTTACATAGTTCAAGAAGTTCCAGCCACTGAAGGCAAATGACCCTTGAAGAAAAGCTAATGCTACATGCCCCACTGTTGGAGTCATCCAAAAATTGAACGCGTTGCTGGGTGTCAGCTCTTTGTAGTTTCCTGCACAGAGAGCGCAAGCAAGAAGTTAAAACACCCCTAGAGAAGTGCTACCTAATGGAGGTACCAGGAAATGGGTAAACTTTGAGGTCCTAGTCTTTATTTTTATCCTTTACTGGCTTTGGGACTTCATGCTCTAGAGGTCTCCACGGGCTGGCACTGTGGGACGGTGTCCAGGGGAGGATGCTGGGGCTGTGCACAGGGGTGTCCCTTGCTGCACTCTGCCCCAGAGCTGGTGTCACAGTGCCACCCATGGGACCAACCTACACTGTCTGAGCATGGCTTCTTGACAGGGCTAATTCATACCTCTCCCTACTGCTGTTTTCTTTTACAGGAGTTTGGTGGTGTTTAGTAGAAATACTGAAAAACACAATGCCTGTGGGGCTGGAAGATTTGTCAAGATTATGGGTCTGTTTCCACTAAGAAAACAAGTTCTACAGTCTCTGTAAGTGTCATATTTCATCTTCCTTTACATGACTCATCATACACACAATGAAAACATTGTGAGCCTTTTGGGTTTTTTGCTGGTGAATCAGTGAGAGGGTTTTTTTTTTTGTTTTGTTTTGTTTTGTTTTGTTTTGTTTTGTTTTTTTTTTTTTTTTCTTGTTTTTGACTTTATAAGTGACTTTTCTTTGTAGGAAATTGGACCAGTGCCCAAAATGAAGCAGGTACCTTCCTGCCCAGAATCACTGATTTATTTTACACCCAGAGCTCTTCAAATTTAAGGAACATGGAACAGATGAAAAAATTTCAGTAACTATTCTGAAACATCTTTAGCTTTCCTTATTTAGCCTATCAAAACTGACAGGGTGGGCTGAAAAGGGACTTGTTTAAGGGGACACAGCTGATTTCTCTGTAGTGTGAGTATAGAGCCCCTCAGCTTGGCTAAACCCAGGGCTCTGTTGGGTCACTTTGTAAGGTGGGAACAGTGGAGTCAGTGGGGAAAATAAACTGTTGGGGTACCAACAATACCATACCCGTGTTAGAGCTGTCTCACAGAGTACCTTTAAAGATCTGTATGAAGCCCACAATAATGATAAGGGCCAGGGCTAAGAGTTTTCCTGCTGTGAATATATCCTGAATGCGTGTTGCCCATCGAACACTGGAGCTGTTCACCCAGGTCAGGAGAACTGGAGAGCAAAAGATTGAATTCAGTGAAATGAAATGTTTATTCATTAACACACAGTCAAAGCAGTAAAAAACAGACTGATGCATTTATTCCTGCATTGCTGGAAGCAAGGGTGAGGAGAAGCATTGCCTTTCCCTGGGAGCCACCCAGCTGCAGGTGCATCCCTGGCAGATGGGGCACTGCTGGTTGGGGCTCAGCTTTGGTAACAGTGCCTCTGTGTGCAAGGATCTCTGCCTCCTCATGGAAACAGTAAACATTCCCCATAGCTCTGGTTCACTTCTGCCAGCTCTGCAATTAAGGCAGAGTAGGTGTGTCCCGTGCTTTCTACACGCTTAAATTTGTGAATATAAAAGAAGATTAGGAAGGACTCAAATGGTGGTGGGTAACCCATGCTGGTGGGTCAGCTGTGCTGGGTGCCTGTCGCTCTGCAGGGAGCACAGTACTGTCTTATCCCATGAGCACCCCTGCTGCCACTTTCTCTGGGACCTGCAGGGATTCAGGCACTGTTGAGCCTTGCTGCAGGCAAGTGGGAAGTGACTGATTATCCCACAGCAGCCATAGTGCCTCCCCTGGGACTGCCCTGCTTGCCTTTGGGTGGTGGCCATCACCCCAGGCTGGCTGCAGCAGCCCCTTGAGTGGTCCCATGCAAACCCCAGGCAAGCTTTGTGTGTGCACAAGAAGCAAATACTCACGTAAACACACCATGGAGAGGATCCTGGAGGCATTATAGGGGGGGATACAGTTAGGGAAGACAGGCTGCAGGACATAGTTTGAGAAGGTCAGTGCAATGACAGCCAGACTGGTGGGGTACATGATAAGCACTGCGCTCCAGAGCAGCAGAAACCTGAAAAGACAAGGAAAGCACAAGAAATAATGCTGGGGTGTGGCAGAGGAGGTGATGCTTGGTTGGCTGTGCTGCACTTTGGGATGGCTTCTGAGGCACTGGGAACAAGCACCAGTTAAACCTAAGTCACCTACTTGTGCCTCTCCTCATCCCTTTTCCCAAGTTCCCAGCACAATCTACATTTTAAATTACACATATTAAAGAAAATCACAGTTTAGAGAAGTATGGAAAAGTGAGGATTATGCCCGGTGAGCATGCTTTGATTCAGCTCTGTACATCATAGCAAAAGCATCTCTGTAGCTCCTGGGCTGATGTCACCAGAGCAGACACCAACCTCTGCACTGAAGCCATCTGTGAAGGGTTTCATCAGAGCCCCTATCTGCAGGTCAGCTGCACTCCTGGGGTTGCTACCAGCTCCCCAGCACTCATTGGAGTGTTTTTTGTCACCATCCAGGTTGGCCATCTGCGACCTGGGGAGCTGAGTGCTGCAGTATTCTACAATAACCCAACCAGGGTCCTCCTAGACTGGTCACCAGCCTGCAGCTGCTGCTGAAGGTGACTGCACCCAATGAGGTGCCCTTGCAAACTCTGTGAGAAATAATTTGGTTTCTTACTCTGGGAAAAGGAAACAATACTTATGTTATCATGGTTATCATCCTGGTTAGTGTTCTAAAATATCTGAAATATTATTATTTCTGTCGTAAGAAGGAGTCATTGCAAGAAAGTGAAATCCTGCCTGCCATGTACATACATGTTAATTAGATCACATACATGCAAAAATACAACGTGCAGGGATGCCCAGCACAAATGAGGATCAAAAATGGTTATTTCCAAATAAGATACTATGATTTCTATCTGAAGTCTGAGCTAGTTTGACTATCATTAGTAGTATTATCCTAGATGGCTGAAACAATTACTGCCTTTGGAAACTTTTAAGTTTTTGCAACAACCAAAAGGAAATGTAGCAGTATATTTGAAGTATACTTTACTTGCAGTTTGGAGTGACACTTATTAAAGCTTTGGCTTAGAGGTCTCTGATTTCAATACTATTGATTTTTAGGAAGGATGCGTGTTCATTTGTCAGTCGCTGCTAGTGAAGCAGCTACAACAGTTGTAGTGTTCTTGTTGAGCATTTAGAAGAAACTGCATTTACCAGAAATGCACTAGTGAGTTTTTCTTGAAGCTGAATCTATTAATTGTCTTCTGCAAGAATAGATTTTAAGCCTACTACCTACTGTTTTGGGTGATGTTCTTTTTCTGACCTGTATAGCTGTATAGCCATGCAGGCCTGTGTACACACCAGGTGAGCTGTGCTCAGATGGCTCCAGCAGCATGGGATGGGACACACCCCCTGCAGTCAGTGTGCTCACACACAAATGCTACCTAAAACAAAATGATTTCTGAACGAAGATGAAAGCAGGAGCCTGCTCTATGCCTGGTGGGACAGGAACCCTCTTGCCACCTCTTTCTCCTCTGGCTGGAACTGCTGGGGACTGTCCCTTCTTGTAGGGTCAACTCCAGCTGAGTGGTGCCTGCACTACTGCTTTCAGCAACCTTTCACACACTGTCCTTTAGCTGGGACGTGGAGCTGGGCTGCAACTCTGCTGCCAGAGCTCCTGCCAGCTCAGGAGATGGCCTTGTCCTGCTTCTCATTTACCTGCTTACATCACACCTAGCAGTGTTATGATCATTTTTATTTATGCATCTAACTGTCAATACTGCCAAGCACAGAAGCTGGGGCATGCAGTGCCCCAATGGCTGTTAGAATCAAACAGCACTACTTTGTTCCTTTTGAAGAAAAACAACAAATAAGGAGTGTTTTTTCAGGGCAGGGACAAGACAATAGAAGTGAAGAGGAAATGTCCTGGTCTGGGTGTGTATAATACCTGCTCCTGTCCTAAACATCTTAGTGGGGGTAGACCAAACCATCCAGCTTTGCTATTGGGAAAATCATTTGGCAGATGCACTAAAGCTTTGTGATGAATTTTGTTATTTGCCGTAGAAGGACTAACTCAGAAATAAAAACTGAGTTTAGGAGGAGAAACAGTGCTTTTTGTCCTTCAGAGAGGTGCAGTACAGGCTCCCAAGTGCTCCTTTCAGCTTGGAGCCCCACATGTGAGTGTTGGCAGGGGATGGGTGCTTCCCAAGTGGAAAACTGGAAGCACTTGTGAGAGTTCCCCACAGCTGCAGATTTTAGGTGGTGGCTCAGCAAAGTGTATCCTGAAGCAACGCCAGTTACAGGAGGACTTTGGTTTATACTAAGTAGCTCCAGTCTGGCTTCGCTGGTTCTTGAAGCTTCTCAATACAAGGTTCTGATCAGTCATTACTGGCAGGCAGGAATGTCACTTGGACACAGTGACATTTACAGCACTGTTCCTTCCTGTTTATTGAGTCAGAGAGGAAAGTGAAAGGGTCTGAAGCTTTGCATAGGGCCAATTTGGTATTTCTAATGAGAACAGAAAGAATGGCTTTGCAAAAGCATTTTATTGACAAATATTGCCTGTCTATTCCAAGTTAGATATCTTTCCCACACTTAATATACTTAATATAAACATGTTTTCAAATTTATAGAGATAGAGTACTTACCCAGCTAACCCACCAAAAATCTCTGTGACGTAGGAATAGTCCCCTCCTGATTTGGGGATGGTAACTCCCAGCTCAGCGTAGCAGAGCGAGCCCAGGGCAGCCACCCCACCGCCAAGCACCCAAATAATGAGAGCCAGTCCCACTGAACCAGTGTGCTCCAAAACTCCTTTGGGTGAAATAAAGATCCCAGAACCAATGATATTACCTAGAAACGACAGAAGGTTTGCAGTGAGGTAAATGAAAGCAAGAAAAGTACTTTTTTGTTTAAAAAAAAAAAAAAAAGCAAACAAAAACCCACAGCCCCCATCCAAGCAAACAAGAACCCCCTCACCAAACTCTCTCTTCCAGATTTTGCTGAGTTGTGTTTTATCTGAGCTCAGCCTGGGGAAAGCATTGCTTTTTATCAGCAATCAAGGATGGAGAGTGTGTGCTCAGCTCTGCTGGAGCCCAGTAAGTCTCAAGTGTGCAGCTACATTGGCTGCTGCTGGTGGTTTTGTGGCATGAACTGGGACAGCTGCTGTCACCTGCCATGCCAGTGTTTTACTGAAAGGAGTTAGAAGCTTCTTTGTAATGCAGATCTTCATCATCTCCTGAAAGGAATCCAGACAAAGCCCATCTTCACATGTAATGGGAAGTTGAAAAGCCCTCCAGTTGTATTATCTATAGTGTAGAGGCCAAGAGGCACTCTTGCCACCAGGGCAGGTTTAGAACTGTGCTTGAAAATACGTCTCTAGGTCTCAAATATTAGAAATGAATTAACATTTTATATTGCAATACCTGTGCTGCTTAGTTGTTGCCTATAGATTTTAAGGGGATATTATGGGGTGACTGAAATATTGAACAGTGTGGACTTTGTCTTATTAATTTTGTTTAGTTAGTGTGTGAGCTGAGGCAGTGCTGGGTGTAGAAAGGGAGTGCTGGATGTCACAGATGCTCTTTGTTTGCACAGAGCCAGGGCATGGTTGGCCTCTGGGATCAGTGGGAACTGTTCAGCAAGAGGTGCTTCAAAGCTGCTCAGGGTCTGGAAGGAGGTATTTTTTGTCAGTCTTGGGACTTTTCTAGCAAAACCTCATTTGGGAACACCTTTTCCTAAAAGGATGTGAAGTGCCTGCTGGTGGTTTTTTTGTTTTTTGTTTGTTTGTTTGTTTGTTTTTAATATCTAGAAAGTGCTTTTGATCCAGGGAACCAACATAAAGCAAACACGCTTTTCTGGTAGATTGGTATTGCCCTTTTCAGAAGCTGTACCCAATCTTGAATTTCATCTGTAAAGGAAATACTTGCCTTAGGAGTTTGAAAACTGTCTTGACAAAGTCTCTGGCACTGCTGCATGCTGTGCTTGTAACTGCTGTACTTGTGCATATGGAGGAAGTCCTTACACTATAGAAGATCTGTAAAAATGATCCTTTACCTGCCAGCATAGATACTTCTGCATAGCTATTTTTCACAATAAGTGCACCTGGAAGTACTGCAGTTTTGGGAGAAGCCAGTGATATTTTGGGAAGCATACTGAATTCAGCACATCCTGCTTTTCACCATGACAGAACTGTGAGTTTTAATTTCATCTTTGAGATAGGACAGTATTCATTCCTGTTCTGGCAACACCAGTGCTGAACATAAAGATTGCCCAAAGACAGAATAACCCATAAATGAGTCCCCTGGCTCCTCTCACACCCTGTCCTCCTGCTCAGTGCTCTTTTACCTTACCTCAGGTTTGCTGCTATTTTCAGCACCAAACAGCAGATGCAAATACCCCTCTGTCAGCAAGCCCTTGACAAGAGCTTCCACCCCCATGCTCTGTCACTGTTTTCTTGTGTCAGTATGTGGAGAATGGAGGATGCCATTTGGATTTTATCCTAACTGGTAATGGATGAGAAATGTAGCAAATGTTCAAGCTGATGTGCAGTGTTGTAGCAAGGTGTCTCTGCAGACCTGTGCTGTGTGGGGCTGCTGGGGTGACCCCCAGATGCTGCTGTGGCCACAGGCTGGCAAGGGGAGAGCTGACTGTGCTCTGGCTTTCTGTACCTGCTCAGCTGCCCTGGTGTGAAGGGCAGAGCTGTGGATGGGCTGGGGAGGTGCAGGAATGGGGAGATAAGCAGTGGGAAGCAGTGTGACCCACACCATGCTGTGAGGGACATGGGTAAGAGAGAGATGAGCCTCAGTGAGGTGTAACCACAGGGAGAAGGTGGTGGCAGTCATCTCACAGGGCAATGATAAAGTGCAGTCTTGGTGCATAGACAGAAAGTCTGTGGTGTGCTTTTTAAAATGCTTGTATTTGGCTTTGTCAAAGCCCTGGATATCTCTGTGCTTTGGGTTTCTGCTGCTAGGAAAGGGCATTGCTTGTCCCTGGGTGCTAGGCATTAAGAGGCTGTCACTTAAACCTAAATTGCTGTGGGGAGGGGGTGTCCATAGCACACGGGGCTTAGAGTAACACCCTCCTGCTATGGCATGACTGCCAAAACAGTCCTCCTTGTGTGCAAATCTGTATGGAGCTGGAAATATCTACTGCTTTCATTATTTATGGGTAAGGCTTTCTGGATGCAGCTACCTGAGGGAGCAGGACAAGAAGGAACAAGCAGCCTTCTGGATGGTCCTTTCAAACAACCATTCACAGGAATGTTTTTATTAGATTTTTTTTTTTAAAATGTGATTAATTACTTCATCTAGTGCCCTTTATGAATGAATATGTGCTAAGGCAAAATTCTCTTTCAGCCTCATTCTGGGTTTCCTATTATTTAGCTCTTGCAACATGTGCAAAAGCCGTATCGGCAGGAGTGGAAGTGCTACACCCCTTCTGGAAACAAAATGTTCTTATGGAAACCTGCCATGAATGTGGTAAATGTGCCTGGGAAGTACCTTCGCTTCATTTGATGTAAGACATGCTTAAAAATAGATAGAGTGGAGATGCTGAAATGCTCCAATGAGATGTCAGTAAGTGCATGATGAGAAGCAGAGTTTTCAGGAGGTCTCATGTTCCTTATCAGAAGTTCCTTGGCCAGAAGACTTAGCAGTAAGGCACATGCTTTACCTACAGTAGGTATTTTAAAGCAATCCTTGGTCAGCAGAAATAAGGGAATTTGATGAGCAACTCTACAGCAAGAAAGAAAGGCAGTGCAGTTCAGGGAAGCCCTGGTTGCTGTATCACCATGTCAGGGGTAACTTGTTTCAGCTTTATTAGCACTGGTACTCCTGATACTCCATTTATTTATTTTTCCTAGGATGTGAATACATGGAAAAACCCCCAAACTCCTACTTGTAACACAGCCACTTTCTGTGCTCCTTCATGGCCTCTAGTAGAGTTTCTTGCTTCAAAGCTACCTCTTTGAACTGAAAGGAAACTAATGCCCAAATTGCATATATATTCATGGCACAGACGTATCTTATAAATGTAATAGATAAATCTTATCAATATAATAGATAAAATATAAATATTTATTTATATAAATATAGCTGCTGATGCCACCCAGCCTGCTGGAGGTCAGAGTATCTATTGTAACATGGCAGGGAACTGGGTGTGAAATGAGTTCAGGCTGTGCTATCAGCCAAGCTCCATCTCTGAGCTGAGAATTAGGGCATGGGGCTTTACTGAAAAATCTGATGTTGTTGGTTTGCCTCTGGCTTTCGAACACTTTTGAATGTAACTATGGGAGCTGAAACTTATCTTTAAAATGAAAGCTAAATTCTTATTAAAACACTTCAAGGACTGCACTTTGAAGGAAAGTACTAAATATTGCTGTGCTTGTGAGAAAATAAAGGGACTTGGTAATACTTTGCATATTCACTTAGCATGCAAAATCCTTAGGGCACCTTTTATTTATCTCCAGCACAACCAACACACTCTGTAAAAATAATGGATCTTGTAGCCTGTAGAATATATTTAGTAATTCTTCAGGAATGGCCTCACTGATCATATTTAGAGATCATGTTTCTGATAAAATGAAGCAATTTCCTGTGTGGTTAGCAAAGAAAAATATCACTCATGCTTTTTTTACTGCTTGTGCATGTCATTAAAGATCTGTGTTACACATCTGAAATTCTGAATGGGTCTGTAATACAGACTAGAAATTTGTCTAAGCAGCTCTTTCCCCTACAAAGGGAAACATTAACAACACAGAATTTTTTTTTTTCCCCTGCAGTCAGGTAAATAATTTTGTGACTGGTTGTTCAGTGAAGGGCTACAGCAGGCAGTGTTTCTGAAAAACTGTATGGCTTGTGGGCATAAATCCTACCAGACTCCTGCTTTCATTGAGTGCTGCTGATACTCCAGAGCCCAAGGTGGGTCACCCAGCACTTGGTGGCTCATTGCAGGTACTGACATGGGGAGGACATGATGTTGGAAGGCAGAGGGAAAGCCCACATTACCCAGGCATCCTGCTTCCTCCAGCATTGTTGTGCAGGCATGTCCCATGTTTATTGAATCAGAGCAGCAACTGGGAAGACAGCATTCAAACAGAAATCGGCATCATCAAGGATTATATCCTCAGCCACATAGTGGGTGTTTCATTGCTACACTTTAAGAGATGGTCTGTGTTTATGTCTGGGTATCTCGGCTATGAAGAGGGAGTCCAGCATCCTTTCTCAGTGCCAGTGTGGGGAATATAAGCCATTATTTGTAATTTTTAAAAAATGAAGCAGTAGAAAATGAGATTTTTATTTTTTTAAAAAATGAAATGCTTGAGTAGAAAATATTACTATTGTACCAGTGGAAGATGAATTGTCTCCTCTGCTAATGTACTTGCAAAGGAAAAACTGAAAAATGGCCACAAAATAAGGGTGATAATTTAATGTCTCTGGGGATTGGTATTTAACAAAATTAAATTATCTTAAAACCTGACTTCATTTCAAATATTTATGTTAAAATTCCTAGCAAGTAAGAACATGACCAGTCATTACAAACTAATTCCAGCATTCCAACTGGATTTTACTGGGTTAAGAATTTATAATCTGATTATGCTACACTCAATTTTAAAGATTGCAGAAATTAAGCTACTTAAAATCCTGACAAAAGTGTTTTCTTTAACTTGTCACAGATTTATAAAGAAGATATTTGCCTTTTAAGCACTAAAATACAGGTGAGGCTCATGAGGACCTGAAGAACCAGGTTTCTCTAACAATGAAGGTGTGGTTAGCACAGAAAACTGGGTAAAGGAAAGTAAATGTAACAGGAATAACTTTAATAACAACAAACGTGGTCTTACAGAGGGTGTGACTGCTTTAGCACGGGGGTTATATTTTGCTATTGCGTAAGTTACTACGGAGGTTTGAATTCACATTATATATTAAAATATAATATCTATATATTAAAACGAGCTGTAGCCCCCTCACAATCTTTTCACGAGTAGAACATTTAAATCTGCCAACCTCGGTTTCCTGAAAAAATCTTTAATTTAGGAAAAAAAATTCTTTCGTGAACGTAAAACGCCAAAGAAACCCAGTCGGGTTCTCCACCCTTCCCCTTTTCTCCGGGGAGCAGCAGCGCGGGCGAGGAACAGGGGTCCCCGGTCCCCCCGGCCCCGGTCCCCCCGGCTCCCGGGCGCCCCCTCCAGGCCGCGGGGGGCATCGCCCCGGCCCCGCGGGCGCAGCAGCGCTCCAGCGCCATCCGCTGGGAAACTGGAGGGACTGGGAAGCGCCTGTTCCCCGAGTCGCTCGGGGAGAGGCGGTGCGGATGGAATAACCAGAATTTGAGGGAATATTGTTGTGCCTGTCACATTTGGTTTGTTGTTTTCCTCCGTGTAACTTCAATCAATCTGTCCGCAAGGTGACTGCGTGTCTCTCCCCCTTCAGAGAGAAGAAACTGTTTTCTTGACACTTTAAAAAACAAAAGACTGATGAAATTGCAAAGAGAACTGATAGCAAGTGGATCCTGCTCTGTGGTGCTTTTGGGGGTGTGTTAGCCAGGTCTGTTGCAATTAGATTAAAAATTCATAATCTAGAGAAGAGAAACTTGTGAGAACTCCTAGCCTCAGTCTTCCTGGGATCTTTAATATACCTGGGGCCATTTGAAAAGCTTTTTTAAAGGCAGTAGGCTGCACATTTGGCTCTGGCTTAAGGTGTTTAAGCTGTTTAATAATGACTAATACTTTGGAATGACTTTCTACCAGCAGTGGAAGGCAGCCTTGGAGAAAAGTTGTACTTGCAAAACCTGTGAGGTGTGTTCATGGGACTGTAGCATGTTGCTTCTCAGCTGAAGTTTGCTGGTTACCACATGAGGCTGGGCATCCTCAGACCAGTAGTAGTCCAACCTCTGCCAACATATCCCGTAGCGTAAAAATACAATGATTTAAAACTTCTACCTTTTCTGAAAGGGGATTCTCTTATATATCTTCTTTGTAGAATTAGTAGTAATTTGTCAGTGTTTTTTCTTCTACTGAAGGCTACCCAAGAGAAATTTCATAATGAAAGCTTTTAAGCCTGTGTTTTGATAACATGATCATCACAAAATAATCTGCTGCTTAAAAAACAGTCAAAGTTAACATTGGCATGTGCTGACTATACTTGTAGGAAGGCACATCTTTACTGTAAATCACTTAACTGAAAAAGATACGATGTGGGATATTATCACTATAGTATTTAAGAGTCAAATGCTTCCTTAGCCAAAACCAGCAGCACTGGAAACTCTAATCCCATGTGCTGGCTTGCAAGCACCAAGCTCTCCTGAGTATGCATGTAAGCATAGAGTGGGTATGACAGATTAATTCACGAATCTGTGTGTTCAGATTTGCAGGGTGTAATTTATCACCTGGAAGGAAACAAGGTTATGGCCATCAGTCAGTGCTGGTGCCCACCTGCATAATGCCTCCCTGTGCTGGGGACCAAACATTCAGATGATGTGTGTAGAAGACAGACCTGATCTATGGTAGGTAAATAGTGAGATGATGAGGATCAGACCTCTTAGGAGCATGTGAAATAATAAAGGTAAAGACAGATGCCTGATAGTGCATGTTGGCATTTTTTTGTTTGTTTTTTTTGAGTAGTGGTGCTGCAATGTGCTCATATCAAAGGAGAAGTTAAAGCCTGTATGATAGGATTTTTGTTGTTCTAAATTGAGAACTCCTTGAGAACTCCTTTTATTCTGCTAATCCTTTCAGTGGCTGTAGGCTCTGTCTGCTCTTTTCAGGCACACAGACCACTGCTTTATTTCCTGCTCCTCTGTTCTGATTCTTGTACTTGGTCTGATTTCTCCACTTCCTTAACTTCTGACTTGTTCTCCTCTTCTCTTGCCAGTGTAGGATATGTGGGCTGCATTTCATTACCATGGAGAGCAAATCTCAGCCACCCGTGCCTTCTCTATACACTGCAGTGATAAGGCAGAAATATTGGAGAAAACCTTCTCCTAGGGGACCATGTGGCATTTTCCTTGGGATGTTCTTAGAGGAGTAACACTGAGCAAGCTCTGGCACACTGCCACACTGAAAGCAGCCCATGTACAAGTAGGACTGTGTGTCTGGGTGGGGATCATTCCCAGACACCTTTGCTGAGCTTTGTATTGCACCTTCCTTTGCATCCTTCTTCCCTGGCATCAGGGACCTTGAGTAGGGTCTACAGGAGGGCAGTGCTGCCAGGAGAATATGAGGGGCTCCCACGGAGAGCTGCAGAGCAGATCTTTTGGGTGGGTCCAACTGTATCACCACTGCCAGCAGTGCAGGGGAGTGTGGGGAACTGGGGCACAAACTATACCTGCTTGAGCGTGGGGCCTCAGTATGTAAAGGAGTTACTGTGACCCTTGAAGCCAAGCCAAGAGAAGGCTCCCACCCTTCCATGAGGTTCCAAAGAGAAACTGAATGCTAACTTCCATTGAGGGATGCTGATGAAACCACTCTAATGTTCCTAAAATCCCTGGGTTTCCCTGGTAAGAAAGTGCAGCACTGAACACTGCTTTCTATAAATAGTGCAGTTTTTAGTATAAGCCCTTGTTACCTGTCCCAAATCTGTTTTCTGTGCACTCTGGACCTCAATATCCTCCTTTCTTGGAGTTTTACCTGCAAACGGTGGAAATGTCATTAAATTCATTGATGTAAAAAAGGGCAGTTCCTGGTGCCCTGCCCTGCATGCATACTAGAGCAGGTCAGGGTCTTCTCTAGGATCCCATGTGACTGACTACTACCAGATATCCTGATTTTAAGGAAAGCAACTGATAGTGGAGCTGAAGAACAGATGCCAGCCCATGCAATAGATTTAATGTGTGTCCCTTAGCTGAGAAATACTGCAAGAGATAGCTGTGCCTCTTGGACTGCTCTAACACTGCCCTCTGTACCTGCAATGATTTTTCAGTATTTATCAAGAAGAAATTACAAAATGCTGCTCTAAAGCTCTTTAACTTATCTTAAATTACAGCCAAAGAGTTCAGCTGTATCAGGGAGTGCTGTGGGTTAGACAAGGGCAGTAGGATAAATACAGCTTTTTGCCAGCCCAGATTCTTCAGCCCTACTCATGCCAATGGCAAGGGGCCCTGGCTCCATGTTTTAAAGCATAAGTTGTTTCATTTAAAAGTTGCATTTTTTTCCTCCTTCTCCCTAGTTGTATTCTTTTTGCTCATTGTGACTGAGAATGGCAAACAGATTATTCAAACAGTCTGGAAAATTTATCAGAACCTCTTTCTGTCCACTCCTGAAAGCTGTCAGTCCTCATGGAAGTACCTTCATTTGCCTAATTAGACACAATGAAATGTCTGTATGTAATTTCAGAAGTCACACAATACACTAGCACAAGTTCTCAGAAGATCTTTTTTTCTCATCTTGCTAGAGTCTAGGCTTTAGCAGGAGAAACCATCCTGGAAGCTGGCACTGCCTCCCTGACCACTGCCCTGCTGCTGCAGCATCTCCCTGCTTACACTGAACAGCATCATGCTGCAGCTTTTTACCAGGGAAAATGTTCCTCCTTTAATAGTTTACATTCAGCAAAGTGAACACTGCAAATAAAAACTTTATCTCTGCATGCACAGGAGCCCTTTCAACTCTCAGCAATGGCTACCAAGAGGTAGCTCAACATGTGAGCCTGTTTGCCCCAGGGCTCCAGGGCAGCATTACATGAATGAGCAGACCTGGAGAAAAGACACAGCTTCAACTGATTTCCTCAACTGTAAATAGGGCAACACTTAATTCCCACTCTTGCTCATGGTGTTATCTCAAATTACCAGGTTTTATCCATCCTGCTTGACCCTATGAAGATGAGCCTTGCCAAAGTGCACTCAGATTTAGACCAGCTGGTCAATTTTTTGACTTTGCTTCTGTAGCTTCCCCAGACTTGTGCCAACTTAACCCAGGAACCATTGAGAAGAGCATCTCTAAAATAGGCATCACTTGATCTCTGAAGGGGTCAAGTGCACGTTAAGCACGTTAAACTTTAAGTAAAACTTAGTCTTCAATACTGTCCTGAACAGTAAAGGACTTAAGTGCTGACAGTGTCTTCTGGAATTGAAATTCCAGGCAATACATATTTAAAACAAATCAATATGAAAATAGCTGTAACAAATTATCCCAATGCACCAAGTGTTGTTATAGCTCAGGTTACATTATTGGGAAGAAAGATTAAGAATCTCTGATCAGTTCTACTGCCACTGTCCAGGATCTTACACAAAACTTACTTTGGCTGCAGAAGTAAGCAAGACGTGAGCTCTTTAGTAAAGCTTGCTGCTCTTGCAGGTTTCACAGCTCCTTGATTGGAAATCATTCAAGTTCTCAAGTTTATTTTCTGGTTGTAAACCTGTGTTAGGAAATTCTGGTGTAGTTAGTTTTACTTCTGTCAGCATGGTGTCATTACATCTCTATTGACTTTGATTCAATTTTAGCAAAGTACACAAAGATATGCTCATGTTTCTCCATGTTTAATGAACTGAGGTGGAATTTAAAAGTGAAAATGGTATTAGTTTCCTGCATAATATTTAATTTAAAGCTCACACTTAAATTTAAGTGCACTTAAATTATATCAACTTAAACTGTTATCAACCTGAGTTTAAATGAGATACACTAAACTGCTAAGTCTTGGTGAACACTTCCACAGGGATCACTTACAATGCCATATTGCTGTCCTTATGTATTAAGAAACTGGTGCTGACTTGAATCTTGACTTTATTTTTAAATTTTTCTTTATATTTGAAGAAATTATTTAGATAATTTTACCAAAAAGAACTAGGAACTTCTTGATTCCAAAAGAAATGTCAGCTTTCCCTTTTCTTGAAGCTTAAATATCTGTGATCTGGGCATTTAGGGGAAATGCCAGATCTGTTGTAATATGATCTCAAAAGTAAGCAGTATTACTATGAAATTTTCTTTTTCACATATGAATCCTGTATTGGCAAATACTGGAACTATCTTTTGAAGTTTTTTTCAGAATTGGTAGACTTCACGATGCTAACTGATTGTGATGTATCAAATTTGCCTAAAAAGTTGTTCAGCTGTATGAAAATTTCATCCAAAAATGTCACTCCTTCCCCTCAGATAGGAAACACTTGGTTGTAGAATGTTTAGAATACACAGAAACAAAGAATTAAATTAGGTGATCCTGAAAAATATAGATTAATACAGCCCTGAACACCCCTGCTATGACAACATATTGGACACTGGTTATGATAAACATTCTGTTCTAGTTATGCCAGATTTGAGATGTTTGACTTGTTTTCAGTAACTAGGAAAGAAGAAAAAAAGACAGTGGACCTCTGCTTGAAGTAGCTTCTTTAAAAATGTCACTTGACAGGAGTTTTGTCACTGCTGTTTTTTTTTGTTGTTGTTGTTTTTCCAGTTATGGTGGTTTTGAGCAGCATAATCTCAGCCAAGATGTCCTTGGACTACCTCAGAAGGCTGCAAAGGGAAATGTAGATATTTCAATAGATGGTGCTTTTAGAGATCTGTCTTCAGGGAGATCCTGTGAGTTGGTGAGTGGAAGAGAATTTGCGCCTTGTGACCTTCGCATGCTATTTCCTCTGTCTCTGAGTTCAAGATGCTGATCCCTACCTGCTGCAAAGGGCAGCTGGGTGCCCTGACCATGCTTGGCCAATGACAAGTGGTTTTAAGATTAGATTTGTAGTAAAAGAAGTATGCAAGACTGGCACCCCGTAACTTTAATCAACAGGAACAGATTATACTTGGCCCCGCTGCTGTCTGCTGTGCTGTGCAACCTGAACACAGCATGATTCCCTAACACCCAACAGTATAGCACAATGGGTGGCCTCACTCTGTCATACATGGTAATATGTTATATGGGTAACAATGGGATAATGTGCTCCATCTCCAGATGCTTTCATTTAATTTAGGGCCACATCCTATGAGGCAGCGAAATCCTTGGCTCTCATTGACTTCTGTTGGATTTTAGGGACTCAGGACCTGTTCAGAAATGGCTCTGTAATCCCTTATTGGGAGCCTGAGGGTGCAAAGGGAGCTGTTTCTTCTGCATGCACTCATAATATGTACAGGATTTGGGTACCTTTTGTAATAGTTTGCTTAAATCTTAATGCGTTGCTAGGGAACTGGCTGTGGCCACGACCAACAAACATGTAGACGTTGTGTCCTACTGCTCTTTGGCAGAGTTTACTGTAAGAAATGGCTTTATTACAACAAGATCTACTAGCAGTAGTACAAAAAAGTAGTTTGTCAGCTTTTTTTTTTTTTTTTAATTACAAATATTTTAAGGCTGTCATACAAAGAGAAATCCCTTCCAAGCTACAGGCTAGGTGTGTGGACACCAGCCAGAATCACATACTTCTTTCCCTTATTCTTTCAAATTTTGATTCCGCTATTTTTAATTTACTTGAACCTAAGTACAGTGTTTGGAAGCTTAACAAGCTTGGATACTTTCTGCTATCTTGTACTAATTAAGGCTATTACTATTTTCAAGATATTTATAAACACAGCTGATTATTTATGTTTCCAAAGAGTATGGCTTTTCAAGTTTGCAGGCTGCATTTAAGAGTATCAGAAACAATGAAACTTGTTTGTTTATGGAGTCTTAGTATGGCAAGTTTTATTGTTTCATCTCCCTTTCAGGGACATCAGAACAGCCTGCACTGTTTTAAATTAGTGAAAAAATAAGGCTCGGAACCTGAACTGCCGAAGAGGTAAGTCTACTATAAAAACAGGAGAAAATTTGTGCAGAAAAAAAAAAAGTTATGGAAATGAAATATAGTCTGAGATGACCTCCCCAGAATGAAGTCAGCAAACCCTGTTCTATAAAGTTCTCAGGAGAGCTGCTAAAGAATTTTTAAATAATCCAGAGAAGGAACTCAACGCTTTGTTTTCATTCTTATCTGTTCATTCCTTGTACTTCCTTAGAAAAACCGATCCCTTGAGATTTTTGTGCAAAAGGATGGATTTTTATGATATAAAAGTGCACATCTTAAAGGTTTAAGTCCTTGGCAGTCATTATCTTCAGGTTTGTGGAGACGCACATAGTGGTTCTTTCCAAGGCGTGGGTTGGCAGGGAGACAAGGAAAACTCTTCTGGATTCATCAGCCTTCATTTTGGGGCCCAAGCAGGAGTGATCTTACAGCACAATATGGCCCTGTAAAAAACCCTTTATGTATGACAGATGCTAATAGGTTTTTTTTCTCCTTATCTCATGGTCATTGTACAATGTAGCAGCAGAAAGATGGAAGACACTTAAGAACTACAAGAGATGAGCCAAGTAACCATGTTTTTTCTTATCAGACCTCTAGCATCACACATATGTGTTCAAGTGCAATGACCTTTTTGCAAAACTGCTTAAGGTATAGAGAAGGCATTTCAGTATTCAGAGCTCAACTTCTGTCCTCCCTTGTCTGAATGGGTCTGTCTACTTGGAGAGAAACTTTTTTTAGCCTGATGTCTCAGCCCTATGTGATTATCTGACCCAGAGTTAATGTAGCATAGTTAGGTTGCCCAGTGTCACAGGTGACCTAAAAGTATTGTGATGAGCAGCCTTGTGACAATAATTGTCAAAGATCACACAATACTGTGGATTTTAGTTCTCTGACCCATTGTATTCAGTAGAATTAGATTCTTCCTTAACTTCATTTTTCCTGTTTTTATGACTCTAAATAAGGTCCTTATATTGTTCAAACGTAATTTTTGTGGTTTATTATATTAAGATGTTTATCTTAATCCAGATTATCATCTAACGGATGAAAGAGCTATTGTTTTTTTGAGATAGAAAAACTGCCTCTCATCCAGATCACTGACCTGTTTCTTGGAGTCAGAAGTAACCTTTCAGAAGTCCTACTAAATGTAATGCTATGTTTTACATTACGGATCTGGAAGGTTCATGTTTGAATTGTGATTACAACAATATTTAAGGATCAAATTAAAAGAATTCAACTTAACTTTCATATGCAGAAATATTTTATTTTTCCTTAAGTTTTGGTATTATTCTAAAGAAAGTGTTAAATAAATCAGAGCAATTCAGCCATGAGGGTAATTCCATTACTCCTTGGTAAGAAATTACTCAGGCTTAAACATGGTAAGTATATTTCTCTCCACCTTTCTTTCTCTGAGATCCAATGGAATTTGCGTCTGATGTCTGAAAGAGATGATGAACCATGTCCAGGAGCCAGAATTTAATCAGCTCACCCTAACATGAGACTGAGGCCATTCTCTATGCTGAGATAAAAAAACCCAGAATCTACAAGTTCCTGAAGATGGGAACAATTTGTAGACAACCACTCCTCTAATCTTGCTTTTCAGCCCTGACATAGAGACCACTGCCAGAAGAGCACATCAAGAGAATAAACTAATACTGCCTAAAGAGATTTTTGTGGAGGCTGGCATGTGAAGAAATGCATTTACCATTATAAATGGCCTTCCTCTGCAGGGGAACTGGGTTTGCATATTCTCTATGCTTTCCCACTATACAGAGAGGGATACAGGCATTTAAAAAGGAATTAAGATGCTGAGATGCTCAGTCCATGCTGGCTTGCTAGCTCCCTGCTCTTCGCTGTGGAACATCTGCTAAAGAACTCTTTGGGAGACTTCTGGGTTTTTCAGGACCAGCAGAAAAAAACAACACTGTTAGGGTGTTTTATATTTGGGGCACTTTGGTACTGACAAATGCCTTCTCATTTTATCATGCTGCAATCAAGATGACAAAAAAGTGTGGCAGCGAGTCGAAACTCCCCCCACAGCCCAACAAAAAACGGGGTCTTAAAAGGAAAAGTTTGGCACACAGAAAGCTCCAAACACAAAAAAGCTAAACCTCTACCAAACCATTTCTGCTTGTTGTGAGCCTGCCAAAGCAGAACAGACTTTCTCAACAGAAAAGGCTACATTATGCTAGAAGGAAATGAGCTGCAAGGCACAGGAAAAGGGAACACGAGTGGAGATTTATGGCACTACTGAAAGCAGGCACTGTACTGCCAGATTAGGAGTAAGACACTACCAAAGGATGCTACCTTTTTTTTTTTTTTTTTCATCTATCAAGGAAGAAGATGATGTTTTGTCTGTTGAGGGATATCTGAACTACTGACAGCCATTGCAGAAAGTCCATCGCTTCAGCCTTCTGATCAGTCATTGTGTTCCAGTAAGAATTTTCTACTTTTTTAGAAGAAGGGGAAAAAAAGAAGCAGCTAGCAAAACCCACCCAAACCACCAGTCAATGAATACCTGACAGCTAATGACCTGAAAACAGAATAGCATTACAAATGTTGCAGCTTTTGTTCAAGAGTGTCGCTGCTTTTATAAAGTAAAAACTATTTGGGTTTTATTTCTGCAAAAGATTTTCATTATACCCTATTGCTGTTCTTGAAGATCATATGGGAAGGATTTGTTCATGTTGAGATTTTTTTTCATTGTTTGTTTGTTTTTTGTTTGTTTTGTTTTGTTTTTTGCTGCTGCTGTTTTAGCATCTTGGTCTTTGTATTGTACATGAGGAACTTAACATGCTGGATTCTCCTGGTTACAGACTGCATCAGAAAGGCACATCTGTTGACAAACAAAACTGTTTTCTATGGACAGAAATTCTCAATTAATAAAAATATGAAGTTATGACTTTTTTTTTTTTTTTTTCCCTGACAGGAACTTCTAATTAGAGCTCCTTTTTGCCTCCCTCTGTAAATTCAGTCTGAGAGGTAAGCTGCTGGCCTAGGGAAGCTGCAGGATCTCCCTGGATTTTTACCAAGCTAATTTGAACTTTGCCATGGTTTTTACTTGCAAGCAAAACTGCAGCTTGTTTTCAGATCCCCAAACTCAGATGAAAGGCTGCCCTAAACAGTCCTGATGGATTACTGTATGTTGCACAGCCTCAAAGAACATGAAAATATGGAATCACCCCCAAAATGTAATGACCTGATGAATTGCTCACTATGTGTTTTTAGAAATATTTCTGAGAGAACCACCAAAGTAATCTGTATTACTCTCACAAGTCAGTGAAGAAAAGTGTGTCCTGAAACTTCAGCTGTAAGTTGTGAAATGCTATAAAAGTGAAATGCTCTCACAGATTCAGAAGGAGAGGACTCCTGCTGCAGTGCCACTGATTTGTGTGACCCTGGGCAGGATCACAGAAACTGGAAGTCACCAAGAGATGTGGATGTTTTTCTTCTTCCTCCTGTATCTCTGTTTCTGGTGCAGTTCTGTACCTCAGGTACTACTCCAGTGAAGGCCATTTGGACTGCTTAGGAATTATTTTGATATGTTACTTGACAAAGAGATGGATCTGAGTTCGATTGGGTTCCAATTGATTGAATGACCAATGACCCATCCCTTAAACATGATTGGAGACAGTTTGCCAAGTAGCTGGTACTAATACCTATGCATTTCCACTTAAGTTGCTGGGGTTTTTTGTTTCTGTTTTAATTACAAATTCAATTACATTTTTTTAAATGAAAAGCATGAGTATGAAGGCTCTTCCAAGTTGCCTGTGTTCTCCTTCTCTGGTGTTAGGCTAGCATCTTACTGAATCCTGTAATAGATTTCTGTCTAAAAAGACTATCTGCTGGATTCAGGGCATGTTGGAATGGCAGGAGATGTGGTGGCAAAGAAGGCTGGTAAACAGTTTTCTGTTAATGGAAAGGAGGAAAGATCACATCCAGTGCAATTAGACCTCCAAAGTTGGTGTTATCTCAGAGCTCTGCCCATGGAAGTGATACTTACGGAAATGAAAACTTCCCTGTGATGCAGGTGCAAATGTTAGTAAATAAATACAGTGCTAGGCAGGTATAATGACAACCAAGGAAATTCATGTGGTCATTCCCTTAATGGATTATTATGATGCAGACAGTAATTTGCACTGTTTTAGGATAATGCTGACATAAGGAAACCTCTCCAATGTAAAGGGGCTTTTCAGCTCGCACACCTTCTGCCGAGAAAGCAAATGTGTGCTGTGTTCTGGGTGATGTGAACAGACAATTTCCAGAAAGCTGCTTCCATAAGTAGCAATAACTCAATGTATTGCTTGCTGACCATCAGATAACAGTTTTGGTACTATCACTGGACTTGAATCAGGAACCTGTTTACAGGGGATCTTATACCAAGCTTGTGAGTGAGTAGAATTAGCACTGCAAGCATTTTTTTTAAGCAACCCAAAGTCAGCTGACACAAATAACTTCACTGCCTGTGCTCAGCAAAACAAGGAGAGGTATTTAGTTTTAGTTGACATTTTATTGTGGTTCAATTTGTAGGTCTTCTAATATGTCTTATAAAGGCTGACATAAAATTATTCACCTTTATACAGCAGAGTTCATAATGTGAGTGCAGCTCTATGGCCACTTTCATGCAGTTTACAAGCTGCATATACAAATATTTTAAGAGGTACTTAAATGTTTATTTTATATTAAACTCCTAGATCTGTATTGAAGAAAGTAAAGTATCTCTTGTTAAATGTCTTATCCATGCAATTTGTGTATACAGATGCATGTATGTATCCAAGAGAAGAATGGTGAATATTATTCATACCAAAAGTATCAAGCTGGTATAAGACTTTAATCTGGCTGCTGTTTCTAATTCTTGTACTTCTGTAAAGAACAATGCTATGTGGCAGAAACCACACAAAGCCAAGCCATGGAACTTCTTAGTTTTTCATTTACATAGGCAAAACTCTTTATTGAAGGCACTGAATAAAAATTTCTCTGTATAATTAATATGCCTGTGCTTATATAAAAGATACATGTGTAGTAATCTTAGTTACACATGTAGCTCTACAGGTAAGATGTAAAAACCAGCTATGTAGGAAATGCATAAAATAACTGTTGAATTAAATATGGCAGATTTATGCATCTGCTAAATAAATACAGAGTTTTCAGGCTATTAGATAATATCTGTAAGTTATTATTTAGTCGGTAATAAAGCACATGTTGCTGCTTTTTAAGGTGTATCACTTCATCTGAGTATTGAAAAGCTTAATTTGCAGTGTAATTGAGTATATTAGGAGATTATTAATAGCTGAAGCCCATGAGAGATTTGTTTTCAATGTATGTAACCATGTTTAAAAGAGAGTGGTTTGGGTGCTCTGGCAGCAAGTCTCAGGCACTTTCCAAAGTTCTGTGGCAGAGATGAATTGCCAGAAAGATTTGCTGCTACTACTAAATACTGTGTTCAGCTTTACAGTCATTAAGTATCAGTTGCTTTTTAGGATTAAAACAAAATGGATTTGTATTTAGTACCTGCATTTACATTAGGATACCCCAAAGAGGTGTCTTTTTCCTCAACATGAAACAGCCTTTCTTCCCTGAGTAGGCTCGTTTGTATGCAAAAAATAAAGAAAGAAATAAAGTAATGAAAGGTAGTCTTATGTCCTGTGAAAAAGCTTGGCTGCTCAGAGAAACTGGGAGACTGTCCTATGGGATGAATATAAGACCAGCATATTACATTCCTAATATGATGTACTTTCTCCTGCTATTTTTTCTGACTCTTTTTATGAACTCATATTTCTTAGGGCAGATACTTTCAAAACTCTGTAAAGACAGCATAAAATTTGAAAGGATGTTTTGTGTGTATTAATGTGGCATAGCAATTCATTACATTGATATATGTTTCAATTGTAGAAATAATAAGAAATTTTTCCTATAATTCTAAACATGGAAAGAAGATAAAGGAACACCTGCTTTGCGGGGAATTAGCACAGGCCATGGGAGGTGCAGGGCAGCTGGCAGAAGAGCAGGACGAGGGCTGCCTCTGCCCTCCTGTAACGCAGGCTCTGTGTTCACAGGACAGACTGGGCATCTCCTTAGCTCTTACAGCCAGAAGCCTGTGATGTTAAGCTGGATGAAGTCACATACCTGCACCTAGAGGCAGTTTTTATCAGATACAACTATGAAATTTCATGGTGTCCTTATAGACTGTGAAATATGGAGAAACCCTGATACTATTGGAATACTCTCAAATACACCATGTAACAGTGTTCCTACCTCCAAGCTGTCCCTTTCATCTAATTTTATTATGCTAGGGAGAACAAAGATGACAATATTTTTTTCTTCCAGGTAAAAGTTGTATAATGCTTTATTTTAAACAAGCAGAATTAACGTATAGAAGGCAACCACAAGCTTATAAATCACATATTTATATGCTCATATTTATTTTCCAAATACTCCCTTGTGCTTCCTCTTCCTGTTAATAATTACTAGAAGATTATAATTCTCTATATCATTCCTGCAGCTAATCAGAATTGTAGAGTGGTCAGCTAAAACAGAGTATTGGCTGTAGTGCTGGCAGCTCACAGCATCAAACTTGGATAATGCAAAAATATCCTCTTACATTTTCTGTATCTGCAGCAGAATATATTTATTATATACATATAAATACCACAGAAGGTATGCAATAAACTCCTCTTTCTCAAGCTTGGGGACATCATTTGCACAGACACAATGACATGTCCCAGCCAATTCTGCTTCTGCACAGCATATTCCCACGGACGTGGCAGCTCTTGTGCTCACTGCCACCTTCCTATCGTGCCACAGACCTCACCCCAGCTGTCCCTGACTTTCCAACAGCTCATGGTGGAGAAGTCAATAGCTGAGCCTCCTCACGGGCTTTTGAGTCTCACTGGGTTTATACAGGCTGCTTGGATTTGGCTGGGAAACTGCTGCTTCCCCAGGTCTGCCCCCACCTCTGTAGCCTGAACACGGAGGAGACAGAGGCGAGGGGAGATGCGGAGCCCATCCTGCCCCCTGCATCGCTTCAGACTCTACCACGGGAGGAGCGTGAGGCGCAGGCTCAGCCCCGCTGGCAGATCCGAAACCAGAAGTTTTGTCCCAAAGGGCACTGCCGGGCAGCGGCTCTGCCAGACTAAACTCAGCAGGTGCGGGAAGCAGGAGAGCGCATCGCTGCCCATGGCCGTGTTGCCAACTCCCGCACCGCTGCCGTGGGGCGGGATGCTCGGTGGCTTTCTGAAAGCCCGAGCTGTCACCGTCACTCGGGAGAACTCCAATCTCAGATGAAAGAATCAGCTTGTTTTAGCCTAAGATATAAGAGCTGCGTACTACTTAACAGCTCAAAAGACCATCTGGAAAACGCTTTGGAAAATCCCATGATTTTGTGTTCAGCTGAACGGCCGAGATTTTGTTGGTACCTCGAGAAGGACCGTGCGCTACAGGCGACAGCGAAACGGCGTCCCGACCGCCGCCCTCTCCCTCCACCCCGCTCACGGCTGAGCCGAGACGCTCCGTCCCATGCAACAGCATCACCCGAGAACCTTCCCGGTACCGCTAACGGGGTGTGGGAAGGGAGCTGACCCCGGTACCCCCGCCCGCGGCTGCTGTGCGGCAGCCGAGCGGGGCTCAGCCGAGCGGGGTGCGTTGCGGGACAGGCTGCCCGCATGGAGCGCAGCGGCGGGACTTGCAGCCCCGCGGTGTCCCCNGGGTGGCCGCGCGGGGGGCGCGGGGCGGCGGCGGGAAGGCGTTCGCCGCCTCAGTGAGGGGGAGGCAGCGGGAGGGTCCCCCGGCTCGCTGTGGCGAATGCACCTCAGTCAGGGGGGGCAGAAGTATGTCGTTCTGAGGTAAAAATCGTGCGTTGGCCGAGCCCCCGTGCGTTCGGTGAAGCTGAACAGAATTTAGCAGTGGTTTGCCAAGGTGCGGTGTGTTTGACGGGAAGAAACACGCAAAGGAAAACTGAGTCTCTACCTCAAGGAGCAACCTAGAGAGGTGTCCCAGCCCTCGGGGAGATCACCTCTGTGCACCCAGGCTGATTAGCTGGGAGAACTCAAAAAACGCTCAGCTAGGCTGTCGTATTTATGGAATAAAGTGGGCAGGTTACATACGGTGGGAAAGGTATGTATGAGTCTCCCTGTATGCACAGCTTTCATTGTTCTCTGACAAATGGGTCTTGGAAAAGCCACCCACTATTTATGCGTCAATTGCATGGTCAGTTTCCCAAGCTCATAAGCATTGAAGACTTTATGCCTTTGTGAGTCTTCAGGGAACAGATTGAAACTAGAGTTCTTGCTCTTGCTAGGGCTCTGGTCTTTGCCTCTTTACACGCCCATACCACACTATTTTTAGTTTGGATGAGGCGTGAATTTGTTACACCCCGCTGTGGTCCCTCACACGGTGACAGAGCCCAGGAAGGGCTGTGGGTCACAGGAGGTGTGTGTGCTGGGCACGACAGCCCCCTCTGAGAAACCTTCAAATGCATCCCCCAAAGAGCTGGTGGGAGCTGCAGTAACAGCAACGTGAGCACAGTTTGACAAGTGCCAAGCCTTAAATGACAGATTTGATAACTGATTTGTCAGGCAGCAGGGTCTGCCCCAATGCCCAAGCAACCTGCATGCTCACAACTTGTTTTGGATGACTTTTATGACCAGCCAACCTAATGCTGTGTATGGCTCACTTTCACAGAGCTGTCTCCACATGGATCTTCTCAGTGGTGATCCAAGTATTGCTGTGCTTTATTAGTTGTGGTAGTGCAATAATTTAAAGGAAAAAAAAATTTCCCCTGTAATCAGTACTGACAGCATGAGGCCAAGAAAGTATAATTAAAATCAACAGGGCAATGGCCAAATGCTGCTTTGTTTCTGTCTTTACTTTTACGGTTAGTTTCTTACCTCATCCCTCCCCCTTTGTTTCAAACCTTTCTGGAAGAAGTTAAAAACTCCAACCCCCTGTGTTAACGAGCTCCATTTGCACCTGTTGGTACTGAGGAACCTGCAGCAAGGTCCTTCCCCCTCCCTGAGCTCTCCCAGCTGCCCCAGGTGCCTTGCTAGGCAGGCATCGGGTTGTTGAAAACTTGCAGCTGGAACCATCATTAAGGAAGTGTATTTCCTTTCTTCACTTGGAATAGAGCAGAAACGTTAGAATACTTTATTACAGCAAGATCAGGAATATCAAGGTAGATGTAAGGAACTATTTGCTTTGTTAACAAACTGCCTTCCTAAGAGTGTACATGTCTCCTCTGCTCTAAGATGAGATCAGAACATTTTAGCTTGGGAGCTTGGGGTTTTCCCCCAAGCTATAACAGGCAAGGGTGTATTGATGCAAATCTCTAGTTCGGTCTTTGTGCGAGGAGTCAAGAGTAACACCTTCCTGAGAGCACTTCTGTGTTCAGAGAGGATCCCTATCTGGGTGACCTGTTCTAAATATGTATAGGTTAGAAAATGTTCATGAGAGCACTATGTGGTATCTGGGAGTGGTGGGAAGGAGATAGCATGCATCAGTGGGGCAACTCATAGAGTGGTGGAAATTGGACATGATAGCATTGTACTGGTGGGAGAAAGAAGGTCTGGTCCTTTACCTCAGTGAAGAAAGGTGGGAAGTTTCTGTGGTGACCTCAGTCTGATTTGTTTTGATTTCAGAATGAAAAGTATGATCTGAAAACTGTCAAGTAGTTTTAGGAAATCGGTGGACTGTTCTGCCAAAGCTGATAATTGTAAGTAATTTTACTTTATAAAGCTGGTTTATACTGCTGTTGTTATAGAAAGGTTTATTGATTTTCAGAGGTTGAAAATGTTTCCTACATTGATCTATAGCTCTATGGAATTGTTGTTTCTACATGAGCTACCTCACTACTTCTAAAATGTTCTTTTGTTGATTTACTATGTACTTTTAGTAAGGAAGCATCTTATAAGAAGAATTACTTTCTGAACTATGTAAACAGTACCCCTGTTTTCCTTTAAAAGAAACAGAAATGTGAAGATTAGAAATGAAGTTTCAGATACTCAAAAGTAATCTGATCTCTTAGATTGTTTTTTTTTTTCTAGGTGGTTTAGATGATTTTTTCAGAGCTATGTTTTCCATTGGTAGCAACTCAAGTAATTTCTAGTACCTCTGAAAGTCTCTACATTCTAGTCTTACATGAAAGCTGCAATTGCCTGTAACAGTCTGTCTATTTTGTAAAAGCTAAAAAAATAAATTGAACTTCATCAAAACTTCACAAAAATCAAGAAATATGGTAATGAACAGTGCTGCTAACTTTGTTACTAACTGTATTGCTGAGTTCCAAGAACCTAATGAAGTTTAGGTTCAATTAACCTTTACAGAACGGCCACAGGATCTGTTAAATGCATGACCACTTAGAAGGATAACACCGTATGTGATTTCTTTTGCTGTGCTAGAAATGTTGGTTTGCTTTGAAATATGTGTATAATCTTTGTGGTATTGTGTGGAAGATAAAAATTCCTGACAGCCCTCTTACACTGATGAGTGAGGAATCATTAAAACTGAGAAAAGCAGAGGAACGTTATGAGTGTTCTGTCTTCCTATCCAATGTCACATCGGGTGCGTTTTCTACAGGGTTAAATGAACAGTGTTACCAGGTAGCATGGATAACAAACAGGGTGGGAAAACAGGGTTGGGTGCAGCTGTGCTGGTGATAGAGGAGGATGGTGACTGTTCAGTAGCAGCTGAGCCTTTTCCCTGCTGCATGAGACTGTGTATATGGTGTATGGGAAAATGGTTATGGGCAAGGGGATACAGCTATGAAATCTGTCCTGGTAAATTATTTTAGGATTGTTGTCCTGGACCTTTGTGGAGTATTTAATTTTCCTCATTTGTCCTTGGAAAGAGAAAAAATTATTTACCTAAGTCAAAATAAAGAACACTGACTTACTGATTCTTTTCCTGATGTGTTCATAATAAACAACTTCCTTTTTCAAAGTTTTAAGTGTTTTACTTTTGCTGAAGGAGTAAGCAGGTGGCCTGTTTACAACATGTGCTTTTGATATGCCTACGTCAGTAGCAAAATACAGGAGTGTAGAACAGCAGTGGGCCAGAAACCTGTTGGAAAAGACAGCACTGACAAAGGTTGCCCACATTAACTGCCAAAAATGCTTTTTTTTTTTTTTTTTCTCCTGCAGGCTGAGTGCCTGCCTGCTTCACTGTGTCTTTTGCATGAGGGTGAAGAGAGGACTTTTCTCTTTTTGTGGTAGTGTTGGCTGCTTATTTATGTTGTATATTCTGTCCTATTCCTAATATAGTTCCAAAATGAACAAGTCAGAGGGCATGTACATTCTAATTAGTAGTTATCTGAGACAACTCTCAGAGCAAAGACTCCTTTTAGATTGTTTTGGATCTGAACATACTGTATCTACTTGAATGACAAAATGTTAGTAAGCAAAAAAGCCAAAGTTCTTTGTAGGAAGGCAATTGCTGCATAGCAACTGCACAGAGAGGATGCAATGAAGCTTGCATGTGTTCTCTTGTGTTGCTATTTTCGTCCTCGTTTTCTCCATGCTCTGAAATGTAGAGAAATTATTAAAGTTGTTGGAACCAGTTATTTCATTCATTGCTACTTATGATCTAAATAAGGAGAAGCAAACAATGCAGTTTGTTTTTTGTATTTTGGTAGCAATAATAAAGGGAATTTAATGTGCCACTTATGAAGGCATGCTGTGGTTGAGTTTTCAAATGAATTTGGCCTTTAATTTAAGTTAAGCATATAGGAAGAGAGCAGGGATAAAGAGATATAAAGAATCTTCATGACAGTAGATATTATTTCCAGATTCACTTGATTTTTTTTTTTTTTTTTGTAACCCATCTAGACAAATTTCTGTTGTCTTAAGAGGTAACCAATGCTAAAAAACCAAAACATACCATAGCTGTGAAAACATAATTCAACTTTGAATTTAATCAAATCACCATCAAATCAATCACCATAAACAACAGCTGGGAAATAGTTACTTGGAAGGATGAACTACCTTGTTCTGTTTCTTGAAATAAAGCAGAGGACTGATTGGTTTAGCATAAGGAAATGTGGGGAGTAATAGAACTGTGAAGTGATTCTTCATTGCTAAGGAAACACGTCTGTGGAAAGCCTGTTATGCTGAAACAAACTATGGGAGATTATGTTCTGAACTGTCCTTATGGGTGTACCCTGTACCACTTTAAAACGGTATGGCCAGCCCCACATTGGTGGTTGGCTTAGGATGGTGGGGTCCCACTGCAATAGAATGCTGTTACTCTGTGCTTCATCACCTTTCTGTAGTAGTACAGACACTTGTAGGGCTTTATGATTAAGAGCAAGGATAGAAGCAGGAAGAAGGGCTGTTTGCTGGGAGGTGACATGAGTGGGATGGAAGCATGTGAAACCTTTCCCCTTTAATGTGAATGAGTCCCAACAAGCAACCTTAAGCGTAGCCAGATGCAGGTGAATCAGTCACTTGTTGAAAGCATCCCATTCTTCATCACTTTGCTTTATCATGTTCAGTCTCTATATGATAAAGATGGAAAAAATGATATTCTTTGTATTTCTAGTGAACCGATTTTGGACCTCTGTTTTCAGAAAGCTGTGGTGGAGGAAACCACTTTAGTGTGTGACTCCTCAGTACCTAAACAAGAACACGGGGATGTACATTTTAAAAGGGTAGACAGAATCTTTTCTTCTAGGCCAATGAAGGAGGAAATTTTTGGGAGAGTGCTGTTGGGTTTTTGGGTTTTTGTTTGGTGGCTTTTGTTTTTTGAGGGGGGGTGGGGTTTGTTGTTGTGATTTAGTTTGGGTTTTTTTTTTGTGTGTGTGTGTAGCTACTCTTCTCTTTATTAATGGCAATATGGAAGAGGTTCCTCCAAGTGTGGAACAGTTCTGGAATAGGTCAAAGAAGCTAATTATCTTGTGCAAAGTAGCTAAGCATCTGAATCAGGTAAATGTAATTCCTATGATTAAATATAAACCTAATAATTGATTGCTTATATTTCTATCCTCCTGCTTGATTATTTGAGATTTCATTTACAACAAATATTTTTCATAAGAAAAATCCTTTTATGTTTGTACCTTGCCAAATGATAACATGAGAGCTGACTAGCCAGAATGTGTGAACCATTCTCTAGCAACAAATGTGAAGATCCTGTGTGCTTTCCGCTGCCTTGACCTGCTAAAACATTGCCCTGCAGGACAAGTTAAGCACTGTGTGCCAAGGACTGAGTTCTCTTTCACTGATCTATGAGGCGTAGTGTGGGTTTTGGGAACACAGGATTATGGTATGAACTGTTTAGGTATGAACTATTAGACACGATATCTGTATAAAAACCTCTGTTTCTAAATTCTACCTATATGAAGCATGTCATGGGTATGCTTCTTTTTTCCTATTGTCTTTCTTGTGACCATGATATGTTGGGCAGAGTTAAAACCTCTATTTTAAAGGAAATTAGTTCATATCACCACTTCCCCTTTGTTTTCTGAAACAAGTTCCGTATCGGACCCGAAAACCACGACCCGAGCTGTCCTTCCTCTGTGCGAACTTTTGCCATCCTCGGAAAGGTCCAGTAGATGGCACTCTAGATCTTTAACTCACTGTTTTGAAGTACAAGAGACTATAATGGCCTGTGCTGATTAAATGCCTTTTTCTCAAAGTTTAGCATCTAAGTTTGAGATGAAAAATACTGTAGTAGTAAAAGTCTTGCTGATTTAGGTTTGGGTTCACGTTTTCATTTAAAAAAATAATCTAATAATCCTTCAACATATATTTGCAAAGCACAATTCTATATAGTTTGCCATTGAGGTGAGGGAGGGCACCCTCTCTGTGAAAGTGGCTGGAACATACTCCTGTGTTCGCCGTGCAATATACTTGTATATCCACATGGTGCATGAAGAAGCAAAAGAAGATGTTTAGACAAAGGGATGCAAGTTGTTCCTGGGTCAGGCCAACCATTATCACCATGATACACAGGTCATAGAAAAGGCATAGTCTGTTTTAAAGACTTCAAGTAAAATTAGTTCTGCTAATGGCATTTGCTCTGGAATTCTGATTGTGTTAAGTTGCCTGAAACCATACCTTGCTTCATTCAGATAGCATCATGTGGCATCAGTTGGGATCTGCTGGCTGTGCTCTTGTTGTGTGATCTGCAGGCTCCTGCAATGATCTGAGAGTGGAGCCTGGACCTACTTTTTCTGAGGTCCCAAGATAGGGCTGTGTGACTGTGTCAGTGTGCTGTGGGCCTGCACTGAAGATGGAGGGGCAGTACAGCTCTCTGCTTATAGGGGTTAAGTCATCTGCCAGAGGAAATATCCAGGATGCTAGTACAAAGACTTACCACTGAGACACAATGGAGCACACTGCTGCCTCCTGCCTTTTTGAATACTGTCTTCCTGGTAATTGAGTGTGTCGAGAAAAAGCCAGTGGTGTTTAACCTAACCTGTCTTGGCTTTGCTTTTAAAGAGACTAATGCTTAGGATGCCGGTTAGCTCCATACATCCATGATTTTGGAGCTCCTTCTCAACTCTTCCTGACCTGTGAGCACTCTTAAGTCTTCCAGGACAAAATAAAACAAGTTAGCTGAGCCACCTGGCAGTGATTTGAACTAACTTGTTTGACTCTGCCCCAGAACTGACTAGAAAATGCTTACACAGCCAGTTACTGGGTCTCAGCTGGAAGGTGTTAACTAACAGCTGAGAAACAGAAAGGAACAGATTTCTAAATGGCCTCTGAATTATATGCCTTTGGTGAGAGGCTTTGCCTTAGTCTGTTGCCTTGCCCTCCAAGAGGCCAGGTGTGCTCCTATGGCATGTTTCAGTGGAGGGGTGGTCTAAGAAGTAGTCACATCTTACCTGCTGGCTGGTGTGTTTCCCCTGCAAAGCTGTGTTCCCTGCCTGTGCAGCACAGATGGGATTGCTGTGGCTGAGGGTGTCCAACAGAGACACACAAAGTGCTTTGCAGTGGTGCTGCAGGCAGCTTGGGGTGGAGACTCCACTGTAGAAGCTTTTTTTGTTGTGTACTTCAGAGAATGGGAAAGCCTGTTTGTGACACCAGGTTGTCTTTGAAATACAAAAAATCTCTTTCTTGTTAGTAAGCTGGTGCATCTATTCTATCACGGAATGGTGAGGAAACAATAATATTTCTTAGATGTACAGTATTATAATTTTTGAGAGGGGTAAAAATGTTGGTACATGTATCATGATTTTCACTTAATATATTGGTGAGTATTTGAACAGAGAACCACAAATAAAATATGTTATCTTGTTATCCAAGAGCTCACCTGTATGCAAGGTGAAGGGCTGTTTTACAGGCAGAAATGCATATTTGCCTTAAGTGCATTGAGCTCAGAGTTCATACACATCCCCTCCAGTACTTACCTATTAAAAGACTTCACAGAAACTACAGTCTAAACCCTCTGGAGTAATTTTTATTAAATTATTTTCCCTGGCAAATGGTGAAAACGGAGCTGCAAGGAAGCTTAAATCTGGGCTTGGCTTCCCCACTAATGACAAACTCGGGCCCCAAAATTTGCTGAGACAGATATGACAGGCTCTCACAAGTACATCAGGTCACCTGTCCACCCCTCCTTTCTGCTTGCTGCAGGGTACAGGTGCACTCAAAGGACTGGCTTGCTTTTGAGCTTTGCTCCCCTACAAGGCAGAGCAAGAGGGAGGTGTGTATAATGTATACACCTGTCTCACTCAAATGCACTAGTCCAGCACCACCAAACTTTTCTTGCTTCACACTTCTTGAAGAGTATGGACTGTAAGAGTGCTGCAGCACTGTTGGTGATTTTCTTTCATACTGTGTAACCATTTAGAACTGCTAGCCTTGGATGGTTCCCAGTCAAAGCAATCTGTGTTACAGGAAAACTGCACAGGAGAAGGGAACAAGGGATGCTGTGGATAGATAGGAATGCTGGTGATCCCATTCATCTGCCATGTGCCCTAGCCCACAAAACTGAACCATGCTCAGACACTTGTGCTTAATGTGATCTTAGAGAAATTTCTTTCCTCACTGGACTTGGTTTTCTATTTCTAAAACTGATGCTTCCTTCTAGTTGCAATTTGTCTGGAGATTTGTAGTGTTACGTATTGTGGTATGTAGAGACAATCAAGTAAACACAATCAGGTGTTGCCAGTTATGAGGAGGAAGGCATGAGCTCCTGTTAAGCCCCTTTTATTGGTGCCCCAGTTCTGCTCATGTGCAGTTGGGACCAGCCCTAATTGGGCACAGGTGGGTTTAAGAGGAGCTCATGCCTTCCTCCTCCTAACTGGCAACACCTGGTTGCCTTCACCTGGTTGCCTCTACAGTGGTATCTTTTCGTATTATCACTGGTGGGCTTTTTCAAGTGAAGGAGGGACAGGATGCTTTTTTTTGGTGTGGGTTTTTTTTGGTTTTTTTTTTTTTATGTTAGGCTTTGACAGTATGTATCATCATGGGGCAGGGGATTTGTTGTGCAGTGCATAGTCCAAAATATTTTTCATGATAGCATCAGATTTTTCTCATGCTTGCCTTCTTCCCTAGAAAGGGGTTAGGCTCTTGGGGTGTTGCCTGACAAAACTCAGGAGGTGGGTGGGTGTCATGAGATTTTCTGGCTGCATGTCTCTGTAGGGTTACTGAGAGTGCAGAGGGCCCTCAATCCAAACTGAGAGCAGCCTGCACAAGTGCAAGTAGAAGATTGTCCAAGGCAGCATGTTTCCTTTTTCTAGAGCAACTTGCCAATAGAGAAGGAGATTATGTTGGAAAGCAGCTGGGCTGTTCTCTGTGTGTGTGCATTTGGACAGTCATCCCTCATGTGAGCAAATCAGCCTCTTGGAAAGATGCAGTTTAAGCCAGGTGTTGGTATTCACTTGCTGTCTGCACATTACAATAAGGAACTGCAAGGGGAGTTTTTAAGCTAGTGAAAGACTGTGTCTCTAACAGAGAAGAGGACCAGAATCTAGAGCTTGCTTGTTTCTTGTAATCTCATTGATATCTCTTCCAGTATTACTATGTATGTTCACAGAAATGTTGCTGCAGGATGTCTTCATCCACTGCAATTCACCCTAACTTTGGTGGCTTCTTTCTGCCTTTCTTCAGTACTTTGCCCAATAGTCTTTCTTCACCCTCTGCATATGTGCTTACGTGCCTCCTGACCATCTTCATGATTTTTCAAATTTGGAAGACATGGGCAGACATACATTCCTATAGCATCACTGCAAACCCTCATTTTCTTGGCAGATCTTGTTCAAAAGAGAAAAGTGTCCAACAGCAGCCAGATCTAAAGCACTGGTGTGCAGAAGTCCAGCACTACATGTCAAGAAGTGTTGGAAATAGTTATAAGCTAGACCTTGTATCACCTGTGCAACTACAGAACAGCAGCCTGTTTGACAAATGCTCTTAATGAAATGTGCTTAAGTGTTTTGTTGAACTGGAACCACAGACAGCCTGTGGCACATGGAACATTTTCAGCTGGAAAGTCTCAAATTGTTGAGTCAAGTCCTGTAGTGTTTCAGGGATAGCTCAGGGAGCTGCTGACAGCTCAGACAAATTGGTGTTTTTCTACCTGAGTTGTTGTCCATTCAAGTTGAACCCAAAGCAAATCTTTGGGGCTTTGGGGAAGCCAGTGACAAATCAAAGGATCTTGTTTAACTTGGCTATGGATGAATGCAGCACTTCCTTGGGAGGCTTGGTGTAGTCCTCTGTTTCACGAAAAACATCTGCTTCTCTTCACTGACAATTCCTAAGATGACCTCTTGGAGGAAAAGGAACAAGCATCATTTTCTGAAATGATGGTGATTCTCACTGGAGCAATTGCAGGTGTGTGCAGAAGGCCAAAGCCAAGTATGCTGGATGAACACCTTCGTGGTGCCATAGCTGGATACATCTGCTTCACCAGTTACTCTTTGCTAACCCAGCACTGATTGCTGGTGCCAGGCACCATGCGGTTCATGGATTTCAGGGTGCTCAGCCTCCTAAAGTCTAAAGGGCATGGTTAAATACTCTGAAAAGACTAAGAACTAACATATATCTAGGAGTTCTTTCTGGTACCTGATGTTAAGTACTACCGATACTTGACAGCACCTAAAGATTAGAGCTTTCACTTCTGTTGATCTCTAGGCACAGTATTTTCTGTCTTCATATGCATGTCTCCTGTCTGTTCCTCCCAAGGTATCTATCCACCATGCACATCTTATCTTATGTGGACCTGGCTAGTAGTTTTGTTTGACTAGGGGCTTCCTTTAAATGGCAACCAGAGGGCCTAGCCCACCCCCGTGGCACAAGCTTTTAAAGTCCAATTATTTCTCTGAATCACACCTTTGTCTCCACAACCTGAGTCATATATTAAAATAAAACTGTGGGAAATAATAAAACCCAGTTATATGAATGTGTGTTTTATTATAAGAGTTCTTAAATTTTTTTTATTACTGCCTTGAGGCCAACTCATCATCTTTTGTTATGTTCATTACAAAAGGCTTTGCTTCAATCCCTGTTAACTTGAAGGGAAAGGAACACAGTGCACAGGGAGAAGAGTAGTTCCCCACTGGCATTCGTTCCCTTGTCCTCAGCGTGCCTCACAGTCTTTACCACAGTTGTTCTACAAGAGCCCTCTGGGGCAGGTGGTGTTACAGAGAAGGTTGACCAGGCAAGTTTGCAGAAGACTCAAAGAACAGTGGGTCACATTCAGTTCTTTTTAAGTTTCATACTTAGCAGTCTAGATCATGGCCTCTGTTGTTCCAGGCAGTCCTCATATGAGGTACTGTCCTTTGTCAAGCAAATACAAAACAGTTTTCAGCTTTGCCAATGCCATGTCCACTTTATCCCCAGAGAACAAAAAGAAAATAGGAGGCAGAAGGTCTTCCCATTTAAAAAGGAATAATCTGTAAGACCATGTTTTTCCTGAATATGTAGGCTCTGCAGACTGGGGAATGGGTGGCAGCCTTTCCTTCCTTGGGCTTTGTAAATTGAAGTGTTTGTATTTTGACTAAAACTTTGGAAATTCTTTTTTCATCTTCATTTTTAGATCATGCTTTTTGACCACAGCAGTACCAGGACTCCTTCCTCAAAACACAGCATGTTATCCATGGCATTTTCTCTCACCTTAAAAAGGAGCTGGATCTACAAACTAACCTAGACCAGTGCTTCACTGCAGCCTGGCACCCTACCAAAATAAAATAATTCTTCTGTGCACGACTGGCTACAGTTTCCAGCTGCCCCCCCTAATGCCTGTCTC